>QLOZ01003166.1:0-60698 GCA_003314065.1 Lactarius sp. MG50 | reverse complement strand
GGGTAGCCGGGGACCGCAGAGAGATGAAGCGACGCTGACGATGCTGAGCGAAGTGGCGTTGGTAGACTGGGAGGCACAGGTGATGGCGCAGACCTTCTCACAGGCGAGAACATCGGTAGACTGGGCAGAGTTGGTGCTGGTGGTGCTTGGGGGCCACCGCTCAGAGAATTTGGGGATATGCAAGCCAGGCGAGCGTCCTCCTGGGTTATCACCCCCCTCCTAGGTCTCACAGCGCCTCGATGTGCCTTGGTCTTCTGATGGAACTCCCTGACTAAGTCTGGTGCGAATACACCTGTAGCTGGTTCCCAGGTGTTGTCAGCGTGTGGGTAGTTTCTCCACTTGATTAGGTATTGGTGTTCGCGCTTCCTGCCCCAATAGCGCTCTCCCATGATGCGCTCAACCTCCCATTCTGGTGCTCCTTCAATGATTTCTGGTGGGGGGCGTGTGTAATTGGGTCCATGAGCACTTGTTTCTTGGTAAGGCGTCAAAAGATCGACATGAAACACATTATGAATTGTCCATGATGGTGGCAACTCGAGTTGGTAAGCTACTGGGGAGATGACTGATGTGATTTTGAATGGGCCAAAGCGTTTGGGCGCTAGCTTAGTACTGGGATAATAGGTTTTGATGTGGCGTCCGTCTAGCCAGACCTTTTGATCCTTCTGAAACCGTGGTGTTACTGTCTTTGGTGGCGCATTCAAGAGTGCTTGTGCATGCTTTCTCGCGTTGGTGATGTGCGTGAGGCAATCTTGCACTGCTGGTGGGTTTGTGGGGTCATTGTCGATAGTGCACTGAGGTTGGTAGCCAAAGAGGAGCTCATGCGCGGTGAGTTTGGTGTGGTCGTGTGGCCAGGAGTTGAACACAAATTCCGCCATGGGAAGATAGTAAGCCCACTGGTCCTGTTGGTCTGGAACCCAGAGGCGCAGGTACTGCTCTACTTGTTGATTGGCGCATTCACTTTGGCCATCTGTCCTGGGGTGGAATGCGGTGCTGATGTTCTGCTTAGCGTGTACGCTCTTTGTCAGTGCGCGCGCAAAGTGTGACGTGAATCTAGGGTCGTGATCTGAAATGATGCGTCTTGGTAGTCCGAACCAGGGTACGATGTGACGGAAGTACAGGGTGGCCACCCCTTCGCCTGTGATGGTGGTAGAGCAGGGGAGGAAGTGTGCTGCTTTGGAGCAGCCTTGGTCGACGATGGTGAGGATAGCGTTGTGCCCTGCAGAAAGGGGGAGGTCTGTGATCAAATCCATGGATACACTCTGGAAGGGTCCTTCTTCTGCAGGAACATCGATGGGGAATAACGCTGCCCTGGGTTGTGTAGTGCGCGCCTTGGTTTCTTGACATTTGGCGCACCCTTGTACGTACTCTTTGGTGAACCGCTCAAGTTCCCTCCCTCCTTCGTAGTGTCTGTTCAATAGTGCGAGCGTGTTCTTCACTCCGGGATGTCCAGCGAGTGGGTGGTCGTGATAGCGTTGGAGGATCTGTCTGCGTGCTTCCAGCTCTGGTGGGAATGCGGTGAATTGAAGTGTCGCGACGTGTTCTGGGGGGAATAGGGTGATATTCTCATTGTCACGCTCTCCTTTATCTCCTGGGGGGCGTGAAAGGAAGTCTGCAGGGACGTGTTGTTTGCCTGGGATGTGCACGAGTCTGAAGTCATATTCTTGGAGCTCTGGTGACCATCTAGCTTGGCGGCGGTTGAGGTTTTGTGGGCGTAGGAAGTACTGTAGGTTGCGATGGTCTGTGCGGATGACAACTTTGTGTTCACTACTTGCGAGGTATGCCTTCCAGGTGCGCAGGGCGTCCAATATTGCGAAGGCTTCTCTATCTGCAACATCCCAGTTGCGTTGAGTGGCGTCAAAGGTTTTGGAGTGGAATGCGATGGGGTGGAGATGGTTTTGTTCATCCAGTTGTTGCAGCACTGTGCCAAGTGCATGCTGGGATGCGTCTGTGTCTACGTAGAACTGTTTGCTGAAGTCTGGTTGCCGTAGTACTGGTGCAGAGGCCACACTCTCCTTGAGGGTGTCAAAGGCGGCCTGTCGCTCTTCTGTCCACTCCCAGGGAGTGTTCTTGTGCGTGAGTTCATTCATGGGGCATGCCTTTTCGCTAAACTTGGGGATCCATCGGCGATAGAAGAGGCAAAATCCAATGAACATGCGCACATCGCGTACACACTTGGGGACTGGCCACTCTAGGATTGCTTTGACTTTGATGGGATCCATGCGAAGGCGGTCTTTCTCAAGTATAATACCGAGGTATTCCACTGTTGTGACTTCAAAGAGGCATTTGGCCGGTCGTAGATAAAGGTCATGTTGGAGAAGAACTTCCAAAACTTGGGTGGTGATACGTCGATGTAGTGTATAGTCCAATGGTGTGTGTACAAGGATGTCGTCCATATATACTGTGACGTATCCACTGTCGATGAGTTCCTTGAAGATCTGATTCATCATGGTCTGAAATGTCGCTGGGGAGTTGGTGAGGCCGAAAAACATGACCATTGGTTCGAACAGTCCGAGGTTCGTCTTGAATGCCGCCTTCCACTGGTCCCCTTTGCGTATGCGGATATTGTTGTAGCCCCATCTAATGTCCATCTTGGTAAAAAGCACGTGCCCTCTCACCTTGTCGTCAATGAGTTCCAGGATGAGGGGGAGTGGGTAGCGGTTGCAGACAGTAACAGCATTGAGCTTCCGATAGTCGATAACCAGGCGGAGTTCCCCATTCTTTTTCTTGACAAAGAAGACCGGGAATGCGTATTCTGACTTCGATGGTTTGATAAGGCCTTGTGATTCATTCTCTTTGGTCCATTGGTGCAGGAATACTTGTTCCTTGGGGTTAAGCGGGTATATTTTACAGTCGAAGTTTGTGGGTGCGTCTGGTTTGAGGTCGATAGCATGATCCCATGGGCGTGAACCTGGGAAGCGTTGGGCTGCTTGTTCACTGAACACTTTGTGGAAGCGGTGGTAGTGTGCAGGTACTATTTGGTCCCATGTTCGCGTTTCTGTGGACTGGGCTTCTTCGGCAATGCGTTGTGAAACAGTAGTCTTGCATAGTCGTACAATGAGCTCGTCTCCTGGTTCTAAGAGTGGCGGATGTGATGGGATTTCAGTGTGGAAGCCAGCGACGTGTACAGGAAATGTGGGTTCTATGAGGGATGCTTCTGGTGTGCGTATAATGACTTCTGCATCCAGCGTGCCTTTGGCCCAGTCTATGCGTGGGTTAGTGGCAGCGAGCCAGGGGTATCCAAGGATCAGATCATCCCCTCCCAGTTCTGCGACATAGAAGCGGTGAACATGGCTGTCCTTCCCAGTGAAGACCTCTAGTTCCGTGAACCTGGTGAGCTCCCCAATACTGTTCTTGCTTCCATCTGCGTTGCGTAGCTTCCTTGGGCGCCTGAGGGGGAGTGTGGCGAGTCTGTGTTGTTTAATGAATGCTGGGCTAACGAAGTTTTCTGTTGCTCCACTGTCTAGAAAGGCAGGGAGTGCGGCCTTGGCTGTCGATGTGTGTAACTGAGCTGGGATACGCATAGATTTGATTCTTGGTAGATACACATCGCGACAAAACATGGCCCGAATACTGGCCGACGTATTCAGGCGTTTGGAAAACCCTGATTCTCCCACATCTGTCCCATCCTGTTATAATCTTCATCGTTGAGAGCGGCCATCACTTTGAGAATAGAGTCTGGAGTGGCGAGGCCCGCGGGCGTAGGAATGGTGACAACTTCTTCCTCCTCTGCGTACTCCTGCACTTCTTGCGTCTCCTGGGCTTTGGCGACGCGTGTGCGACCTTGCCTGCGCTTCCTGACTGGGCATGCATTTGCGAGGTGGCCCTGCTTCTCGCATTCATAACAGCGGCCTTCCTTGCGGAGGCAGGCCTTCTTTTCATCGCTGATGGTAGCTCTGATGCGGTCGACCTCCATGGGGACTGGCCCCAGCTGACTGGGGCGGAGAGGTGCCTGTTGGCGAGGTGCATACTGCTGCTGGCGTGGTGCGTACTGCTGCTGGGGGCGGAAGCGTGGCTGGAATGCGAAGGGGCGGCGTGCTTGCACTACTGGAGGGTTCTGTTGCTTCTGCTGCTCCAGGATGCCTTGTGCTATCTGGTGGTGGAGATAATTGGTGTGCACGGAGTTCTTCCATTCTTCCCAGGTCCCAGGAGTCGGTCTTTCACTGAGACATGCCCGCAGCAAGCCTTGAGGGAGGCCCTTCCAGAAGTACCACGCAAGGGCAGGATTGTTGAGGGCGATGCCTCCCCTTTCCGCCAGCTCCTCGAACTGGACAATGTAATCATCGACCCCCTTGGTGGGATCCATCCTGAGGGTCAGGAGGTTGCGCTGCGCCTTCTGAGGGGCGGTGACGTCGCTATAGTCGAGGAGGAATCTTTCCTTGAATGACTCCCAAGGGTCATTGTCGAGGATTTGCCCTCTGGAAACCTGCTGGAGCCACTTGAGACGTTGGCGTGCCCAGCCATTGACCTTTGGTCCTTTAATGAGGGTGAGGGCATGCGACACGCAGTTATCTCCTTGGGCAATGGCTGCAGAGAAGCGATTGAGGAAGTGGTAGTTCTCCAATTCCAGCATAAACTGTTGCGCGTTATCGCGTTCTCCTGTGAATATAGCAGGAGGTTGCCCTACGAGCTTTGCCTCCGCATTCTGAGGGGCTGGGGCAGCCAGGTTGAATCCTGGGAAGCCAGGGAGTCCTGGCGGTCCTCCTCCCGGTGGTCCTCCTCCTCCAGGCGGTCCTCCTCCTCCAGGTGGTCCTCCTCCTCCAGGCGGTCCTCCTCCTCCAGGTGGTCCTCCTCCTCCAGGCAGTCCTCCTCCCCCAGGTGGTCCTCCTCCTCCGGGTGGGAGGGGTTCCGCAGGTGCTGAGGGATTAATCCTAGCAATGTTGGCGTACGACAAGGTGCTGGCGAAGCGTGCTGGTGCCATGGTGATAGTCTGTGTGGACATAACTTGTACTGGTTCTTCTTCAATCGGGCTGGGGTCTCTGACTTGTTGTGTTTCTACGCCGAAAAGTGCTTCTCTAACTTCGCTAGTGAAGGCGGTTGTGTCGTCCCTCAAGTCTCCTAGGTCCTGTGGTTCCCCTAGTACTGGGAATCGATGTCTGGCCTCTGCGTAGGCGTAGTGTTGCTTCTTTTTGCTGTCGTATGCGATTTCGTACCACTGGCCTGCTACGTGATGCACTGGGTATGCTCCGACTTTGGATCTGTTGGGGAGGATGCTGAGGAAGTAATGTCCTGTCCACGGGATTGTTCCTTCAAAGTGCGTGGATTCTGTTCCTTCGTGGAAGAATAGGACTCTCTGGTCATCTTCTTTGTCGTCTTCTGGACAGAGGGCAAGCATAAACAGCTTGAACTTTGGGTCGACTGGGGATGCCACGATGATTTCTTTCTTGGGGAGGCTGGGGAACTCCGATGTACTGGCTAGGCTCGGTAGCTTGAGGGGTCCAACGTGGACTGATAAGTCTGTTCTAATGTCACGCCCACGGTCTGGGCGTACCTCCACTGGCGATGGAGGGGGCGTAGGCGACGATGGGGACTGCGGTCGCGAGAGTGGCAAGAGGTCTGCGTACCTCTCCCTGGCTGGAGTACTCTTGTGACGTCTAATGCTAAGTCCCTTCCCCTTCTTAAGCATCAAGCGTTGATGCTCCTAAGGGCACGAAGTCTGGCAATCAGCCAGAGGAGCGGTGGTTCACAAGAAAGGACACAAGACCGTTCACTTGACTGAGATTACAAGAGAACAGACTTAAGGTCTGCTCTAAGCAAAGCAACGCGATATAAGTACAAGCACTCAGGAGTCAGAATGAGTCAGTATGAGTCACAGTGTCCCTAGGACACTAGTAAGCAGTCCGAGTCATCAGGAGTCATAGTACAGTAGGTGAGTCATAAAAGCGTGAGCCAGTAATAGGCCGAGGCAGCGCATGCGCAGAGGCATGCAAATGTAGCACTAGTGGCTGCGCGCTGGTCCAGGCGGTCCGTCAGACCGGGTGGTAAGTAAGTGGTACAGTGGTGAGACGCGAGAACGGAGTCACGGGCCGTAGGGGCCCGGCAGTCCATGGAGTCAAGTAAATAGTAGCACCGCGCCTCCTTGTGAACAACAAGGAAGGACGATGCCACTGTCAGTCGAAGCGCGAAGTGGTAGGCATAGTAGAAAGTAAAAATAAAGCGTACTAGTCCACTGAACGTGACACCCCTCCTAAGGTCATTGTCTGCCACAACAACCAGGTGGTCTGCATTCCACCAGGCCCCTCCTGGGCGGCGTTCGAGGGGGAAGGTCTTGGCCCAGGTGGCCAGGGTATCTTGGTGGTCGCGCTGGGCGGTGATGGTGCGTTCTTCTAAGTCGACGATGGCGGCGGCATTGGTAAACAGCTTGTCCGGGAGTGCGATAATGTCTTCATTGTCGCTGCTGGCCCCATCGAAGTCGGGTCGGCGGGAGAGGGCATCCGCTCTGTTGGATGCCCCTGGCTTGTGGACTAAGGTGACATTGTAGTCACTGAGGGTAAGGATGTACCGTGTGATCCTCCTGTTGATCTTCTGAGGTGTGTGGTAGTACTGGAGGTTCTTGTGGTCGGTAATGACCACGACTTGGTGTTGGGCGCCCATGAGCAGGTGGCGCCAGTGTTCGAGGCCCCGTACAATGGCAAGGAACTCCCTATCCCAGATAGGGTAGTTACGCTCTGTGGCAGTGAAGGTCTTTGAGTCATATCCGACGGGTTGGTGGCACCCTTGGGGGTCATGTTGGTACAAAATGGCGCCGGTTGCGTTTTGGGAGGCATCGACTTCGAGTTCATAGGGTCGTGCAGGGCTGGGTTGCCAGAGGATTGGATCGCTGGTTACTATCTCGATTAGTCAATCCATGGCGGCAGTGCATTCGTCGGTCCAGACGAAGGGGACACCTTTCTTTAGTAGGGCGGTCAGGGGGTGCGCTATCTCGGCGAAACCTGGGATGAAAGGGCGCTGATATCCCAGGACTCCCAGCGTCGATCTGAGCTGTTTGACGCTGGTGAGCTTTCGGGGCCACTCCTTGATTCCTCGTAGTTTGCTGGATTTGATGCGCAGGGACTCACCATCAATGATCAAGCCTAGGTATTCCACTCTTCATTGTTCGAAGAGGCATTTCTGGGGTTTGAGGAAGAAGGAGTGCTCCTCCATGAGATCGAGGAGTGTGTGCACAATTTCTCTGTGCAGGGCGTGGTCCAGGGGCGTGGCAATGAGGATGTCATCCATATAAATGAAGATCATCCTGGGGTACTTGAGCTTTAGCGGTTGCAGGAGTCTGTCCATGACGTGCTGGAAGGTGCTAGGGGCGTTACATTGACCGAAGAGCATGACACGGGGCTCGAACAGTCCTTGTGGCATCTTGAAGGCAGCCTTCCATTGGTCGCCATCTTTAATTTGTACATTGTGGTACCCCCATCGGATGTCAAACTTAGTGAACAGGGCGCGTCCTTCCAGGTCTCGCATGAGGACGTTGATGTCTGGTAAGGGGTAAACATCCCTAACGGTCCAGCTATTGAGTGTGCGATAGTCCTGGACAGGGCGAAGGGATCCATCCTTCTTTTTAATAAAAAAGAAGGGGGCGGCATAGGGCGACTTGGACAGGCGGATGTAACCCTTATCAAGGTGCTCCTTGATCCATGCATCGGCAGCGAGCATCTCCTTGGGGTTGAGCGGGTAGACCTTGCAATCTAGGGTCGCAGGGGCGTCGGGCTTCAGCTTGATGGCGTGGTCGTCTTCTCTGCTGGGTGGGAAGCGCTGCGCTTCCTTTTCTGAGAAGACCCTCCAGTGGCGCACATACTCGTGCGGCACATCGGCAGCTGTTGGGGTGGTTTGTTCCTTATGGGTGTCACGTTCAGTGGACTTGTACGCTCTATTTTTACTCTCACTTCATACCTATTGTCTTGTGCTTCGACTCACAGTGGCATCCTCCTTCCTTGTTGTCCACAAGGAAGTGTGGTGCCACTAGCTACTCGACTCTATGGACTGCCGGGCCCCTACGGCCCGTGACCCCGCTCTCGCGTCTTGCCACTGTACCATTACTTACCACCCGGTCTGACGGACCGCCTGGACCGGCGCGCAGCCACTAGTGCTACATCTGCATGCCTCTGCGCATGCGCTGCCACGACACCTCATTGGCTCACGCTTTTATGACTCACCTACTGTACCATGACTCCTGATGACTCGAACCACTTACTAGTGTCCTAGGGACACTATGACTCACTATGATTCATTGTGACTCACATCACCTGTACTTATATCGCGTCGCTTTGCTTAGAGCAGACCTTAAGTCTGTTCTCTTGTAATCTAAACCAAGTGAACGGTCTTGTGTCCTCTCTTGTGAACCATCACTCCTCTGGCTGATTGCCAGACTTTGCACCCTTAGAAGTATCAACGCTTGATGCTTAAGAAGGGGAAGGGACTTAGTATCAGACGTCACAAGAGTACTCCAGCCAGGGAGAGGTACGCAGACCTCTTGCCACTCTCACGTCCTCAGTCCCCATCGTCGCCTATGCCCCCTCCATTGCCCGTGGAGGTACGCCCAGACCGTGGGCGTGACAATGGGCGTGGATCGCCCATTCTTGAGCTATGTTGGTGCAGTTAATCTGGAGGATGAGGCTATCCCCTTCCTCCCATTCGGTAGCATGCAGAGCATGTCTGAGCATCTGTGTGTAGCGGAGCAGGGTCTTTGGTTGGTCAGGGGCCTTCCTGCTGGTCGTGGCGAGGGTGATGGGTCCTCCTGCGATGGTCTTGGTGGTCCAGTCGATGATTGGGTTGAAGGTGTGGAGCCAGGGGAAGCCTAGGATAGTTCGATCTCGCCCTAAGTTGGCGAGGTAGAAACGCTGGACCTGTTCTTTCTTCCCTTGCTTGATAAGGCCCTGTTCGACAACTCTGCTTGTTCAAACAATCAACAACAATCAACTTTGATTATTGTGGTGATTGTTTGAGTGGCTATGCACATGCGTGACATGAATAAAATATATAATTAAAATTAAAACATCATTATACCTCCACTGTTACGGTTTCTTTCCCTTTCCCTTACTTTACGCGCCATTCGGGCTCTGACCCGTGACCTGTACCGTCACATGATGAGATATCATGTGACGCGACTCGGACTACTAATTGTCACATGACCATATGTCATGTGATGCGATGACTCCTCGTGACTGAGACGCGACGCGACTGATACTATATAGCGACTCATGGCGACTCCCTAAGAGTCGTCGCGACTGTACGCGACTAGTAGTAGTGACTCTTGGTGAGCACTACTGACTCCTTGTTGACTCCTACCTACGACTCGTTGTGACTAGGTAGGGTAGTATAAAAGCAGTAGGAAGTTGAGCTGGAATCCCCAGTCTCAACTTCGTCTCCAATACGAGTTGAATCCACTGCAGAACCTTTGTGACTAAGCACCTTCCTATTCCTTTCATCTCTATCACCGCTCCGGCTTAGTCAGCCACATCGAAGCTTGACGCGTGTGCTATAACACGTGTAACGTCACAGAAAGGCTCCTTTGCGAAGGACCTACCGGAACCAAGTACTCGGGCATCTCGGCCTCGGGCACCTCGGCCTCACTTCGTTCCAACAAGATACCACGTGATTATCCTTCCCAGGATCACGTGCAATACCAGACGACTTAGGTCACGCGTAGTGCCTACTCGATCACGTGACAAGAACGCGAGCTCGCTTTGAGCCACGGTCCCTCGTAACCGTGTCATCCACAGCACGTGGCTACCAATGCCCACGCTCCTTGTCAGTGTTGTCACCTGCTCTACTGACATTGAAAGGTGCCTTCAGCACACATCCAGGGCACAATGCCCACATCCTCTCAACTCTGAATGCAATCAAGGATCTATTGATGTATGACACCCTCACATGCGTTGATGTGCCACTAGTAGACTGTACAGTACTATCTTGGACCCTTAGTTCAAGCCTCTTTCGATCCGTCACACCCTGTCACAGTCCAAAAAAGGCTGAATTCAAACTCAGCATGGTGTGTTCGATGTTGATGCATTACGTGATGTGTTTGCTGGTTAAAGCTCTGACACGGCATCCATCAGCCTGCGTGACAGAGGCCCTTTTTCTGATCTTGTTTTCCTTGCGACTTTATAGACCACTATTGTCATAGGAATGTCTACTAGAGCATATATACAAAGTTTGAGCTCAATTGGGCCCATTTTGGTGAAGATATTTAAAGTGGTCGAAAGAGGGGCCCCGGTCGAACTAAGGGGTCAAGATAGTACATGCGGTCATGCGCATTAGCCGGGCCCAATTTGGCCTGGCAGCAGACCATGGGATGAAAAAAAATCGATGTCACGCAGATGTTGTCACATAAGTCACAACTCAGCCACCTGAACAATCACCATGACAATCAAAGTTGATTGTTGTTGATTGTTTGAACAAGCAGAGTTGTCAAACAGGGCCTAAGTAGGTCGCAGTACGTGGTGATTCGTCCGCTGCGATTCTCCATTCCATCAATGTTGTACAGGAGGCGTGGTTGCGGCAGGAGGCGGGGGGTTAACTTGAGTCTTTGGGCAGCCATCCGATCAATGAAGTTGTCGGTGGCGCTGCTGTCCACTAGCGCACTTTCTTCAGCCTTCCCATGTATGCTTGCAAGTGTAAATCTGGCATTAACACTATTTCGATTTGAGACATACATGGTACGAAGATGTGAGGCTCGGTCCCAGGCTGACAGGTCAAGCCACCTTAAAAATCCAAATCCTCTTCTATAATCTGATCAAAAACATTATTGTGGTTGGTGGCATTCATGGAACGCAGCTGGGACATCAAATCTGATTGGGGAGTCGCTGGGGCTTGGCTGGTGCTGTCTTCTGGAGCAATGGACGGAGGCGCTTCTGTTTCTGTTTCTGTGGTTCTGGCCTTAGGTGCTGGATGAAGGCGTCTCCGTGGTTTCTCTGGGCAGTGGTTTACACGGTGGCCAACCTTCTTGCAGTAGAAGCATTTGTTCTCGGCAAAGAGCTTCTTCCTTTCTGCTTCGGTTAGTCGGCCTTGGGTCTGGGTTGCGTCGATGTCCATAGGGACTGGGACGTTGTTTCTGTTTGGTTTGATAGCTGCTGCGACAGGGGTGTGGGGATTAGCGCGTGCTTGAACAAAGTTCCTGAAGGCGGGGGCTGGTCCCAACTCGGCGTCAATCTGGGCCTGTCTGAGGACTTCCTTGCGTGCGGCGGTCTTCCAATCGTCTAGGGTTACTGGAATAGTGTCCCTACTGAGTACCTTCATGGCGATGCCGCGCCTGAGTCCTTTCTTGAATAGGTTGAGGGTCCCCCTATCTGTCGGGGACCACCCTGCGCCTAAAATGTAGTGGTCAAAAGAGGCGATGAAGCCATCTACGTCGTTCCCTTGCATTTTGAGATCCAGGAGTTTCTTATACATGTCTTGGGCCTTCACTGTGTCCATAAAGGCGTTGGTGAAGGCAGTCTCAAATTCCGTCCATAGGACCTCGTCGTTTCTGGCTATGGGTTGACATTTCTCGTGGTCTTTTCTGTGAGCTCTCGCTCCTGGGCATCGTTCCAGTCATCGATGCGTGGCCCTTTGATGAATGATAGGGCCAGGGTGACTTGATTGAATGGGATGGTGACGTTATCTGACTGGCTGTTGAGGATTCTGTAAAGTCAGAACTCCCTGAGGAACTTATCGCTTTTGCTTCGATCTCCTTCAAAGATTGTAGGCTTGTTTCCTCCTTTGAGTTCTTGGTTCACTTGGGGTGCTGGTGCTGGAGCTGCCATAACTGGGGCAGGTGGGGCTGGTAACTGAGGTTGCTGGAGTATCGGCGGCAGCGCTGTCAGCTGAGCGGCAGCGTGGGCTATCTGGAGGAGCTGCGGGGTCTCCTGATTTTCTGGTTGTAATGGGTGCGCTCCTTGGAGGGTGGCGACTTCTTGGAGTCCTGTGGTGAGGAACACTTCTAGGGGCGAGATGGCGTGCGGGACTGGCGTGGGTTCGTCTCCCTTGTCTGCGCTGTGGAAGGATGGTGACGCTGCGTTGGTGCTGGGCTGGTCGATTTCGATTGGTTCTGGTGATTCTAGTTTGAAGGAGCTGTGGCCTAAGCTGGTTTTGTCGGAGAACTCCTTCTCTAGGATGGCGGTTCTGTGCGTCCAGTAAGTTCCGTTCTCGTAAACGAGAAAATGCCAATCGTCGTTAATATACTCGATTGGTTGCTCTTGAATCCCCGATGCTGTTGGGACTCAGAGGTGGTAGCACCACCTGGTGTTCTCTCTGTTTCTATGCCAATAGGCGTCTCTGGTGATGTAATCTGGTAAGTCGCCAGCCTCTCTGGTGGTGACTTGTACTTGGTTATCTCGGCTGAGATCTAGTCTGATTTCTTCCAGGGCGTCTGCGCTCTAGGGGAAATCCTGCGGCCTCAAAGAAGGCGGTGGTGATGAAATCGAGTTCTTCTGCAATTTCCTGGATTTGGGTCAAGAGACCGGTGATAACTCTGTGTTGGTGGTTAGGCCTGTTGTGACAGGTCTCAGGGCAGTCGAGGGCGTGTAGTCTTGCATCCTCCTGGGCTTGCGTGAACTGTTGGCGCACTAAGGTGATGGCTTGGTCAAGGATATCTGGGTCTATTTCTCTCGTGGTGGGGTACCGAGGTCGCTCCAGGGTGGGAGTCTGAGTTCCAGTAGCTGATAGGCAGCTTCTAACTGGTCTGCACACTCACGCCACTCAACGTAGAGGTAGTTGTATACAGTTTGTTCGATCTCGAGTCCTAAGTGACTCGTGTTCCTGGTTGCTGCGCAGGTGACTTGGCACACCCAGTTGTGTGCGGTGATGGCGGCGTCTAAGGACTGTGCCCAGTGGTCTAGGTTTGCCTTTTGCTGGTAAAGGGCTTCTCGGCGCTGGAGGTATTCAGTATACAGGCGATGGCGATCGTCCTCCAGGGTTTACTCTGAGTTGTGATATGGGCAGTACTGGCTGGCGCAGAAGTATGAGTGAAGGCTAGCGTGACGCTCTTGACAGGTTTCGTGCTTCTGGGCTCCTGGGACAAAGGTAATGGCATCCGGCGAGGCGAGGACTCTGAATGTCCTGAGGTTCGGGGGCAAGGGGTATTCTTCTTTTAGGCTAGAGCATTTGTGGTGGCGCACCATGCACAAACGGTAAGGGAAGCTTGACTTATGTTAAGGCTCAAGGGGCCTTCTGGCACGACTTGTGCAACTAAGCCTAAAGGGACTAGACAAGGAGTATCACATGCGACAATGAGGAGCACGGGATCTGAGCGAGGCACTTGCAGTGTCCTCGACGACATGAGAAGAGAAGCTAAGTTCTTCAGAGTATTGCGGAGTCACGAGGCGCGTGACCTAAGGCAATCTGAGCTAAGTTGTTACAGCCGACTTAGAGGTGCATGAGAGTAAAGCTAGAGTGCCCGAGCAACGGTGAGGGCAGTGACAGGACAGGAGGGCGACTTGAGATAGCAGAGCTCAAGGCGCAAGACAGGGGAGTGGGACAAGGGGGAAAGCAAGGTCAGGTCTCAATTGCGAAACTAAGTCAAGCTTAGGGCTTGACTGTGCGTAGAGTGGACTCCTTATATAGGAGTCCTACAGGGAATCATGTGTCACCTACTACCGAGTCATAACGAAGGTAGTAGAATGTCCAGGAACATTCTGTGCTAAGTATAGTACCAAGGTGAGTCAGCACGAGTCAGGATCTAAGTATAGTAGCAGGTCGATCCACAGATCAACCAGCATGAGTCATAATGCCAAGAAGGCCAAGAAGGTAATCAGTCAGCGCATTGCTGTGCATCAGTCAGCAGTTCGTAAGCACGTACAGTAAACAGATTCTGAATCGCAGGCAAGAGTTGTAAGCATAGTATCATAAGCAGTCCACATATGGAGTCAACGGTCCGGCGGTCCAAGAGGGAGATCGTAACACTCTCATAAACTGATGTCATAGACAGGTATCAGAGAGACGGCATACTAGTATGCTCATTGAACTGTTGACTCACTGCCTTTGCAATCCATGGTTCTGAAGACATCTCTTGAGACAATTGAGCTCCCAAGACCTTCATAACCTCTTGCACTTGTCCTTGAACCTTGTTATCACTGTTCTCAAAGTGCTCTCCAGGGTCTGTCTCTGGGTCATATGTGGTGGTGAATGTTCCCTGTCCAAGTCGAAGCCAGGGGGAGTAAAGGATCACAAACTTGCAACCAGCATTGACAACCTGGTCAAAGTCACTGAGTGACCTGTTGTCATACTCATTGCTGTTCTCAGGACCTTGTCCGACCTTCATTATTGGTCCGACATTGTTTTGAGGGTTGAGCTTGAGTATCAGAGCCACCTTCCTGCTGATTCATAACATCCACAAGCTTTTGCCGTAGTTCTTGAGCTTTAGCCTGAGCCAACTGTAGCGCAGCAACTAGTGCGCAGCTAGCAGGTGTGCAGTGGATCTTAGAGGAGACTCTTACTTAGTTGTACTAGCTACTAAGAGGGCGAAAGCAACTCTGCATTTACCAGGCGAAAAGCTGGTGCTTATATACATGTGGACATAGGTGATGTGACAATGGGTGACCTGCATATATCCTAATATATCATAATAATATCCCATAAGGGGATATTGCCCATATGTCTGGATTAGGTCTGGTTAGACCTAGAGCGGCCCAAATCCCTGTGGGATCTGGCCCTTGTGTTGCCGGTTCAACACTCCCCCTTGCTAAGTGCAGCAATGAATGCGCACTTGGCAAATATGAAGCAGTTTGTAGTCATGATTGCAATGTCATGAGCGATCATGTGTGCAGGTAGATGTGGCAGGTAGCACTCAAGTTAAGAGGCTCGGTATGGACAGTGAGTTCAATTGGACTGCTACGCAGGTCAGGTGAAGAGCCTGACCACCGCATTGCGCAAGAGCCATGGGCAATGGACTGAGGAATTTCTGGGGTCATACACAAGATGACGACCATTGTTCTGTCGTCATATTGTCTGAACTGAGAGAGGCTTAGAAGGCGCAGCACGTGCAGGGGCATGGGGCCATAGGATTGTCCCAATGCAACTGTGCACAGCATGTCTTTTTATGCCTAACCACAGCGCAATATGTGCAGCTGTGTCTCTCTGTCCTCGTGACCAGAGCCTGTTATGCACTTTATGACTACTTAACTGGGCGATGTAAAGTCAAGCCCAAGTTCATTTCTGAACTTTAGGAATTTGACATGTCCGAGGTTTTTTGTGAGCATGTCTGCTGGGTTTTCTGCGCCATTGATGAAGAAAAGTTCAATCTCCCCCTTGTTCAGTGCTTGGCAAATAAAGTGATATCACACATCAATGTGCTTAATTCACCACTCTTGAACTGGGTTGGTGTTACGATTTCACCTCCTGAACCCTGATCGGCCCCTAACCCTAGACCCTCGTGAAGTGCCGTAGCCCGTATCCAGCCCGAGGCCCAGACTGCCAAAGACAGCCAATGATGTAGAGCATTCCGTCATCAGGTTCCAGACCCATTCCAGACCCAAGACCGATGGATCTCTGTGGAGATCCCTAGAGAGATCGGTATGACTCGCTATTGACCCCGTGCCAAGTACGTGGGGGATTCCCCTATGGAATTCCCATGACTCCTAGATCCCGATCACTAATACTACCAGGGATTCCCCTAGGGATTCCCCATAGCCTCCCCTGTTCCCTGACTGTTAGTGTTTTAAGGTCCGGTCCGGTCCGGTCTTTGACCTCCAGAGCCAGGCAACCGGACCGGGACTGGTTGCAGCCAAAGGAAAATTCACAAAAACCGGACTGAGACCGCAAGCAACTGGTCTACTTCGGTCCAGTTTCAGAAAAACAACTGGTTGGGACCAGTCTTTCTAGAGACCGGTTGACAACCAGTCTCAACCGGTTTTTTTGCAGTTGCAACCGGTTTATTTTATTTTATTTTATCAAAGCAAAGCACTGTATTCAAGTCTAAATGTATGTACTGTAGATACAATGTAATATACTGTAAGTAAGGAGATGCCGCCACAGCCGCGTAGCTGGTGTTGGCGCTGACAGTGCCGCGTCGGTGGTGCTGGTTTTGCCACGGCTGGTGCTGGTGTTGAAGCTGCCGCCACAGCCGTGTCACTGGTGCCGGCACTGCTGGTGTTGCCGTCGCCGTGCTGCACTACTGCGGGTGGTGTCATCGCTGGTGTTGCGCCCGCTGTGCTGCCAGTGCTGGGGACTGAACTGCCGCCGCCGCCTTGCTGGTACCACTGGTGATGCCACTGCTGTCGCCCGGTGGTGCTACCGGTGTTGCTGCGCCCGCTGCCGTCGCTGGTGTCGCCCGCTCATGCCGCCGGTGGTGCTGCCAGTGGTGCCGCCGGTGTCGCCCGGTGGTGGTCCGCCGGTGGTGTCGTCCGCTGGTGGTGCCGCCGGTGTCGTCCGCTGGTGGTTCCACCGGTGGTGTCGTCCGCTGGCTCCGCCGGTGGTGCTGCCCCTGGTGTCGCCGGTGGTGTCACCGTTGGTGTCGCCTGCTGGTGTCGCCGCTGGCGTCGCCTGCTAGTGCCGCCGTTGGTGTCACCTGCTGGTGTCGCCGCTGGCGTCGCCTGCTAGTGCCACCGTTGGTGTCACCTGCTGGTGCCGCCGCTGGTGTCGCCCACTGGCGCCGTCCGCTGGCGCCGCCCGCTGGTGCCGCCCGCTGGTGCCGCCGCAGCCGCCGCCACTGGTGGTAGTGCTGTCCTAAAGGGGGAGAAGACGATGTTGTTAGTTTGTATTTTATGTTAAGGACAACACACCTGTTGTTTCTCTCAGTAGAGGGCCCATCAGTTGATGAGCCGCTGCAGCCTGCAGCCTGATGTCCGACGCGGAGGAGAGGAAGAGTACCTACCTAAACTGGACACCATTTATCAGAGTTTGAAACTCTGCATGAAGGTCGCGAGTCGCAACTTTCGAAACACAAGACATGGAGATCAAAAAAGAATAAAAAATATATTTAGAAGTGCATTACTATAATATGTACAGAGGTCTGAGGAGCAAAGGGCTGGTTGCAATTTGCAACCAGTTGCAACCGGTTTTTCTGCGGTTGCGATATATGGCGTGGGAATTAAGGACCGCAACCAGGACCGGACAAAAACTGATGCAACCGGGACCGGTGGTCCGGTCCTAGTGCGGTCCGGTCCGGTTGGGTCCCGGTCTTTTTTCGGTCCATAGGACTGGACCTTAAAACACTACTGACTGTGCTGCAGTGCACAGTGTACTATACTTAGACCCTGACTCCCTGCGCAGCACTGGCGCACAGACCCGTACTATAGATAGATTAGACCTCAGCTTAATACTCAGCTGAGAGGATGTATATAAGACCCTGCATCTGAGATGGAGAGCCCCATCTCAGACTTCATTAGCATACCAGCATACAAGTCTTCCCCCTTGTCCCCTGTCCCCTCTGTTCATCGCTAGTGGGAGCCTCTCCCTGTTTGACCTAGCCTTGCCCCTGCCGTAACCCCCGTGCTAGGGTTACCTCCCTGTTTACCTCCCATGCCCCTCAGAGTCTGCTGCAAAGACTCTGCTAGATCACGTGCACCTTGAGATCAGGTCACGTGCCTTGTGTTACCTCTTGTGACCACATCACCCTTGCTAGGATTACATAAAGCCTTACGTAATCCACTGAAGATCCCCTCTAGTCTGAGCAACTTGCTGCTAGTGTATCTGTCTTCTTGTTCAACACATGCAAGCCTACCTCAACCTGCTGGAGTCGTAACAGTTGGAGCCCATAAATATGGCTCCTTGATTGTCACTGCAGAGTGGTATGGGCTTGAGTGTGAACCTGAGCTCTCCAAGTAAGGAGTTTATCCATACACATTGTCGGCTAGTGTCTGATAGCGACATATACTCTGCTTCAGTAGAAGACAGTGCAACTGTCTTCTGCGCACATGAATTCCAGCATATAGTCCCACCAGCTAATTTTATCATATAGCCAGTTGTGGAACGTCGCGTAGTAGTGTCAGATCCCCAATCTGAATCAGCCCATGTGCAAATGCCACCTCCACTTTTACTAAAGACTAGCTTATAGTGTGAAGTGCCTACTAGATAGCGGCAGATATACAGCGCTTTATCTAGGTGCAATTTAGTGGGATTTGCAGCAAACTGTGATAGTTTAGTCACAGCGTACACTATGTCTGGGCAGGTACCCAACATAATGTACAGAAGTGATCCTATCACTTGCTGATACTTATGGCGTATCTTTTCATCTACAGGTTCACTATTTGGAGTGGGAACATATCCCATTGGTAATGGAGTGGGTGCGCTTCTAGCGTTCTCCATACCAAAGCGTTTCAACACCTTCATAAGATAGGATGTCTGATCAACAGATATACATCCTTTTCTTTGAACGATGTTCATACGCAGGAACTCCTTAGTAGGACCTAAGTCGCGACATTCCCATGCTTTCATAAAGTGGGACTTGACTGCAAGTACTTGGGACTTGTCTTTTCCCATGAAGATTGCATCGTCAACATAGACAATAACAATCACAGATGCATTGCCATAAACAAATATGCCTGCATCTGAATAAAGGTGTTTAAAGCCTAGCTGCGTCATGGACTTGTCAAGCGCTCGCCACCATTGCAGAGCTGCTTGCTTAAGGCCATATATGGTGCACTTAAGTTGCAACACTTTGTGCTCTTTGCCTTTAGCTGCAAAGCCTTCTGGCTGCTCCATGTAGAGCTCTTCGTCTAGCTCTCCATATAAGAAGGCAGTTTTGACATCAACGCTCTCCATGTGCCAAGACTCCAGCGCTGCAAGCACTAACATGAGGCGTATGGTCTCAAACCTGACAACAGGTGAGAAAATGTCAGAATAGTCAATGCCTTCTACTTGTGAGAAGCCTTTTGCAACAAGGCGAGCCTTTTTGCGACCATCAGATTTGAGGTCAAAGACCCATCTGTTTTTTATAATTTTACGTCCTTGTGGAGGATCTACCAGTTCATAGACGTCTTGCACACGGAGTGAGTTAAGCTCCTGCTGGCAAGCTGTCTTCCATTCCTGTTGTTGCACTTTAGGCATGCGCAGGATGTCTTTATAAGACCATTCTCTAATTTTAGAGATGTCTGGTGACTGTGAATCTGGTGGAACTGCTTTGGCGAGCAGATGATTCACAAACTCTACTCCCCCTTCCTCTGCTAGGATGTGTAATTGTTCTTCCACATCGCTCTCTGAGTGAGATGGACTAGGGCTTTCACAAGGGGTTCCGCACTGTGAGGCCGCAGGAGTACCCTCGGTTGGAGCGGGTGTACCTTCCCTTGAAGGAAAAGGTATACCTCCAGGAATGCGACGGGAGCTACCCTGTTCGAATTCCAATGTCCGTCTCCAACCAGGAGTCCGCTCAATGTCTCTAATAATTTGTGTGGGGGGCCTACATTCCCCATAGACATTTTCAGGGCGAGTGGGAATGCGCCTGAGTCTTTCAGATCTGCGTGGAATAGGTGCCTGTAAAGGCAATGGCCTAGGATGCCGCAGCGGAGATCGCTCAGGTCTGGGAGGAGGTGACTCCCTTTGTTGAGGTGTCAGAGGTGTAAGAGGAGAGGGAGTACGCGGTAATTGTCTGGGTAGTTGCGTAACATCCTCATCGTCATCCTCTTGTTCTCTTTCATCCTCATCCTCTTCTTCATCTTCTTCCTCTGAGTCAGGAAGCAGAGGAAGAGGTGGTAGTGGTGGTGCACGTGGCAGTCTAGGCACAGGTGCACGCAGAGGCAGAGGAGGTTGAGGTGTAGGGATGATGGGTTGAGGCTTAAATGGTACCTCATCGTTGTCACCATCAACAGGTGGTTCAACTGGTGGTTGTTTTGATACTGGCTTTTGCATGCGTGTAGTAGGATGTGGCTTGCTAGTTTTACATTTAGGGAATAGTGTTTCATCAAACAGCGCTGTAGCAGCTGTATAGATTTGATTATTTGCAATGTGCATAAGGCAGTAGCCTTTAATGCCTTCTACCACTCCTAGATAAACCATAAGCTCAGACTTGGGAGCTAGTTTATTAGGGTGCATGTCATCAGGTAGGTACACATATGCACCACAACCGAAGACTCACAAATGTGAAACATCTGGTGCCGTTCTGTTTAATGCTTCAAAGGGTGTGCGCCATTGAAGGCGACACACAGGAGTCCTATTGTAACAGTGAACAGCTTGTTCAACAGCAAATTCCCACCAGGATTCAGGTATGCATGCATCTAAGCGCATTGCCTGAGCTTTGTCCATGACAGTTCTATTAAAGTGTTCAGCGCGACCATTTTGTTGGGGGGTACGTGGTATGCTTTGAAGGACTTTAATTCCATTGTCTTTTAATGCACATATAAATTCATCAGATTTGTATTTGCCACCTGCATCAGACATCCACTCTTTTATCGTGGAGCTGTACTGGTTTTTAACCAGTGCAATGAATTGTCTAAGCGCTGCTATGGCGGATAACTCAGCGCGCAATAAAACAATCCAGGCATAAGATGAATAATCATCTACAAAGCTGATAAAATATATATACTTGTGGTACGAAGCCACAGGAAAGCTTTTGAGGTCCGAATGGATTTTCTCAAATGGCTTTAGTGCACGTGTGCTAGATGGAGGAAATGCTTTAGAAGGCATTTTTCCTTCTGCACAGCCGCGACAAATGGGAGACTTGTCAGTAAAGACAATTCCTTTAGGGAATCCCTTTGTGTGTTGAGTTGCATGGCGTAAGACATCCTTAGAGGGATGGCCTAAGCGTCGATGCATTAACTCATAGTCCACAGTGTAAACTGTAAGGACATTAGCAGTAGCAGCGTCAGATATGTGCGCATTTAGCCAATAGACTGTGTCTTTGGCTGTAAGCTTTTGACACTGAATGACTGGGGATAAGCCAGGCATTAAGAGGGATATCTTCGCAGCGTTCCCATAAACACTGAGACCTTGCTTTAAGAATACCCCAAGGGATAAGAGACGTGTGGTCAACTGTGGTAATAAAAACACAGGATATAAGTGTGTAGTACGCTTGCGTGTCTTTCCTTTGATAGTTACTGAGTGTTTCAGTAACACGGTGCCTTTTCCTTCCATAAAGATAGGGTTGGCAGCAGTAATTACTTTTAACTTTTCAGTTAAAGGTGTATATTCAATGAAATCACTCATTGCATAGGTAAAATGAGCAGATGCACCACTATCAAGCAACCATAATGGGTTTGTGAATGTGTGATCATGTCTATTCTTACACTCTTCGCACTTTACAGAGGAGCAATGGTGTACATATTTATCAATACCCATACCATCCACTTCAGAAGTCCGCAGTACCCATGCTGTGAACGACTGATTAGTAATGTGCTTATGAGTATAAGGGGTTACTAACCCATCAGACATATATGCATCTCCAAATAAATCTTCGCAGCGAACTGCGTTATAATCAGCCATGAGGTCTTTCTCATAGGCGATTTGTTCCTCCAGTGACCATGGTGGGTCAGGTTCATCCAGGTTTACCTGGGGACAAGCCTTAAATGGGGTTGGGTCAACATACCCCATTGCGAAGTCAGGAGTGGGAGAGCCCTCAGGCGTGTCCACTCGAATAACTTCAGGCACTGGTGAATAAGACTTATTAGAGGAGCGCAGAGCATCATTGTCACATGATGTCTCACTCTGTATGTCGCTTTCATCACTCATTCCCTCTGTGTTAGAGATGGGAATGATGAAACTTCCATTTGAAGGACTGGCACGTTTAGAATGAGTGGTCATACGACCACCAGGCTTGTGCTGCAGCATGGTAATGCGCTGCTCAAGTGTTTTGACAGTGCGCGGGTTCTTAGGAGCGCCTATGTCATCAGCCAATTGCATCACTTCAGTAAATGAAGGCGGTGGCAATGGGTTGGTAACACGTGGCATGGGAGTTTCAGTGGCGTGACGCGTGGAGATGCCATGTGGGCCAAGGAAGGCGACAGTATGAGCACTAGGGGCAGGCACAGAAGCCACAGAAGTGAAGTGGATGACTTCTTCTGCACGCTTCTTCTTGTTGCCACCACGCTTTCCCCTGTAAGGCTTAGAACCAGAAGGTTGGCGAGGGGTTTGATCAGGAGGCGCTTGTGGGCGCTTTCCCTTTCCTTTCTTATCTTTTTGAGTTTGATAAGAAGGTGGTCCACCAGATTGGCGTTTTATAGCGCTAAGCTTTTGTGCCGCTGGATTGGACCTGTTATCAAATTGTCCCTTGGCCATCTTCCTGGTTTTATCACTCTCCCAATGTGTTATGATATGCATCTTAACATCATTTAGAGTTAAAAGATCTATGCACCGCGTGCTTATTATGGCAGGAGTGATTAGCTGCTCCCAAGTAGTGGGGAGCACTGTGAGAAGCATCATGGCTTTAATAAAGTCAGGGGGTGCCACTCGCTCAGCTGCCAGTCTCGTGTATATTGCCTCCAAATATTTGAATTGGGGCACAGGAGACTTGGTTGAATCGAGCTTGAAGGTCATAGCCTTCTTGAACTCATGGAAAAGACCAGCAGCAGTAACTTGCCCATAGTCAGTTCGCAGAGTTTGCCAAGCAAGATTGCAACGCTGCGTCATAATCTTATCTTGAATGGTAGGAACTACACGCAGCATGATGTTACCCATGGTGCGGTTAGATTCCTTCATCCAAGCTCTTTGGAGAGCAGCCTCTGCAGCGGTAGCTGCATTAGGATCCGCTTGTGCCGGATAGGGGATCTCATCATTCGTAATTTCCCACAAGTCCAAAGACTTCAGGAACACATTCATTTGTTTTTCCCATTGGAGATAGTTGGTTCCATCCAAGAGGGGAACGAGTTGTGTCAGGGCGTTAGACATATTTGAAATTCAGATGAATTTGAGGTCTATTAGACACACACTTAAATCAGCACTGGTAGGTGTGATGAAGGACCAGAAAAGGAAATCCTTTCAAAGGTCTAGGCCCTTTTTAGCCTTAATGTGCACACTCATATTTTGGCGCATTTAGAGGCTAAACTCATTGTCCACTGGTACACCTTAGTAGGCCAGGCACATGTGGCGCATGCTCATTACGCAGCCCATGTTAGGCCAGTCTATGCCGATGCACAAGAGGTTACATTCATGAGTCGCATCTTTCTATGATGAGAAAGATAAAACTCATAATTGCACCTTCATTGTGGTACACAATGTCTGCGCATAAATGCAGCATGGCATTGCCTCACAAGGCACAGTTGCAGCCATTTAAGGCGCAATAAGGGCTACCAGGGCCCATAACCTGTAGCGCAGCAACTAGTGCACAGCTAGCAGGTGTGCAGTGGATCTTAGAGGAGACTCTTACTTAGTTGTACTAGCTACTAAGAGGGCGAAAGCAACTCTGCATTTACCAGGCGAAAAGCTGGTGCTTATATACATGTGGACATAGGTGATGTGACAATGGGTGACCTGCATATATCCTAATATATCATAATAATATCCCATAAGGGGATATTGCCCATATGTCTGGATTAGGTCTGGTTAGACCTAGAGCGGCCCAAATCCCTGCGGGATCCAGCCCTTGTGTTGCCGGTTCAACACCAACTTCTTGTCAAGTTCATAGTGGCGAGCAATCTAGTCACAATTCATGATCATGTGATGGAGTCAAAAGAATCAATGGGAAGATGCACCTTAATTAATGCTGATGGACTGGCTGTGACACTCAGAGAGATGTCAGGAGATGATAGTTGAGTTGATGGTTGTGAATGAACTGGTCGGGAATAGGAAGGCATTCTTGGGAGACAGATACAATGTGATGAGGTTAACCTTCAAGGCTTTCTAAGTTCACCACAACTCTGAGTCATCTGAAATGATTTCCATGACTCCACATGATGACATCTGACAGCCCCACATCAGATCCTCTGATGAATTGTACAGCGGCAGTGGCATGCCAACTTGGACATTGTGCAGTGGCACAGGTTGGACCCAGCCTGGCTCTGTCCTGTTGTTTACCATAAACAAAGGCACACATGAGCAAATTGCAAATTTTGAAAACATCTACCTCAGGCTGTGAGCCAGGCCAAAGTGACGGCTCAGCCAGGACTTTGGCCAGTTCAAGACAGAGCAAGGCCGGAGCCAGGGGCTCAGGCCACGGCTTTTTGGTGGGCAATAGTATAACTGACCTGTCATCTCTGAGCTGTGGTCTGGATCATCACTCTGCTTTACCACCCATGCAGTACTGCCTATGCAAGTGTCATCTACCTTGGCGGCGGTGGCAGCAGCCCCTGGAGAACCATCTTGAAGGAGACACCAAAAGCCAAAATGACAAAGGCCTTGATGGACTTCTTCACAGAAATGGAGGAGTGTTAAGGCTCGAGGGGCCTTCTGGCATGACTTGTGTGACTAAGCCTAAAAGACTGGACGAGGAGTATCACATGCGACGATGAGGAGCACGGGATCTAAGCGAGGTACTTGCAGTGACCTCAATGATGTGGAGAGGTAAGCTAAGTTCTTCGGAGTATTGCGAAGTCACGAGACGAGTGACTTGGGGCAATCTGAGCTAAGTCGTTACAGCCAACTTAGAGGTGCGTGGGAGTAAAGCTAGAGTGCCTGAGGCAATGGCGAGGGCAAATGACAAGGTGGGGCAGGGGCAAGGCAGGCAACTTGAGATAGCAGAGCTCAAGGCACGGGACAGGGAAGTGGGCAAGGTCAGGTCTTGATTGCAAAACTAAGTCAAGCTTAGGGCTTTACTCTGCGTAAAGTGGACTCCTTATATAGGAGTCCTACAGGGAATCACGTGTCACCTACTACCGAGTCATAACAAAGGTAGTAGAATGTCCAGGAGTCTTCTGTGCTAAGTATAGTACCATGATGAGTCGGCATGAGTCAGGATCTAAGTATAGTAGCAGGTCAATCCATGGATCGACCAGCATGAGTCACGGTACCAAGAGTATCAGTCAGCGCATTACTGCGCATCAGTCAGCAGTCCATAAGCATGTACAGTAAGCAGTCACTGAGTCATGGAGCGAGAGGGTAAGCATAGTATCGTTAGGGCATGACACGGGTTTTTGCTGATTTGTTTTCCCACGGCCCCTAGAAGGTCAAGTTTTGGACGAAATTCTTAGTTGAGGAGTGAAACTGATAGAGAATTGATTGAGCTATATCTCCACCAAATCTCAACCAATTTGGATGATTATTGGTGTGTCAGGAAGCAAAACACTGTGGAAAATCGTGCAGTTTCTCAACCCGTACGGTTTTTCACAATGTTTTGCTTCCTGACACACCAATAATCATCCAAATCGGTTGAGATTTGGTGGAGATATAGCTCAATCAATTCTCTATCAGTTTCACTCCTCAACTAAGAATTTTGTCCAAAACTTGACCTTCCAGGGACCGTGGGAAAAAATTTAAGCCAAAACCCGTGTCATGCCCTAAGTATCGTAAGCAGTCCACGTATGGGAGTCAATGGTCCAGGCAGTCCGCGAGGGAGATCGTAACAAGGAGCTGGATGAACACCTCATAGTGTTAGAAGTTTAGATAGCTGTATTATATGAGAATTATAAAGGCAAAATAAATCACACCTTGTCTACAAGTCAATGTGAGCATGCTGAACAGCCTGGGCTGAGGTTGCCACCAGCTCAACAATGCCCAGCATGTGCCACATGCTCATGACTCAGATCTCATGCACACGCTGTGTGCACTCTTGCCTCCACCACCCCTCAGTGCCCAGGAGGGAGAGCATTTTGTCACTGTTGCTGTGAGGTGGTGCCTGTGAGACAGGAGATACAGGTGCACCATATCTGTAGTCTTCCCTGTGGTTCTCAGGCTGGTTGTGTGTTGCTGTGGTGGTACAAGGAGGCAGCCACGCCCCTGTAGAGTGATCACTGTATAGCATTATTGCAGTCATATACACAGTCATATACAATAGAAAAAATGTGAGTGAAAAAAAGAAAAAGAAAAAAAGAAAACATACTGGAAACTTGCTGGGAGGGGTTACCTCCCAAGGTTCTACCCATGTGTCCCTCATTTCCTTGTATTTGTCATATGGATGTGCCATCATCCTTTTTCTTCACAACAGTGGCATTGGGTGTGTGGTGTGCCCTCAGAGCACAGAACAGATAACTGTAAATTAATTTCATACTTTCCTACACATGAACTCTGACATGCCGCAAGTCTCTAAACACCACAGGAAAAGCTTCAAGCAAGAGCTGTGTGGTTTGCACCGCTATTGCAGCTATTGCAAGAGAAACCGTGATAGATGTGGATTTGGCAAGCACCAAGCTGCTTGCAAGGTAATATGGCAAATATGGCACAGACAGGCCCAGGAGGGATCAAATAGGCTTCACCAATCTGTGGAAAATCATGTCAATGACGAGGAGCAGATTCAGGTGAGTATTCTTCTTTTTGTTGTGCTTCACTAGGTACTGATATTCTATACTTTCCATAAAAAAAAATTGAAGGACCAACCCAACAACAATATTTTAATTCCTGATACCAGAGCAGACTTGGACAAGACCTGTTCTGCATCCAATGATAACAGGATCTATGGTCCCTTCCTGCCAGAAATTTATATCAAAGTTATCCCCCACCCCCACAGTGTTAATGCCGACATTACTATCATACCCCTCACATCTGAGTCTAACAATGCTTTGCTGTCTTCCTCTCAGGCATCAGATGCATTTCTCCCAGCTCCCAAAAGTCGACCATGGGCACCATTTCAAATGCTTGCTGACTTTGAGTACACAGAAACAGCTGTACAGGGTCTGCTTTCAGAAGGCCTTGTCAATAAGCAGTTGGCTGGGTTTAATGACACCTGGTCAATTGCCGGCAGCCATCTGACAATACACACTTATAAAGACATGCAGGCTTCTCTTACAGAAGCAAGAGGGTACATAGTACAGGTAAGTTGTATGATTGTGTTGTTTTTTCATATGTTGAGCCATATTCAAGTTTAAGGAGGAGACGGTGTCAGTGACTTATGGTGGGGAGTGCTGGGATTTTGAGTTCCAGTATCATGATCCTTGGGAATACATCCTCAGCCTCATTCGAGATAAAACTCTGGCATCTGTCAGTTGCTGGAACTCTGTTCGTAAAATGTATTGCCATGGCCCAGAGGGTATCAAGGAACGTATTATTGATGAACCAAACAGCAGATGCATGGTGGGAAGTTGATGTAAGCAGTAATCAACCTACACAAAGCCCATATACCAACTAATGATTTGACTTGAGTCTTCCCTTCCTGATGATGGGCTGTATCCCCATTGCTATATTCCACTTCATTTCTGGCTTGACAAAGGGCTAGTTACACGGCATGTCAAAAAATATCCAATGGTGTTACGCCCAGCCTGGCTTCCAAGGAGTATCCGGAATGCGTCAGGGAATGGTGGTGGGATTCTATTAGGCTATATGCCCATTGTGAGTGTTTTTTCAGTGATAGGTCAGAATAAATACTGACAAGCAGGAAGATTGAAGATCCAGCAGATCCAAGTGATCGTACAGCCGCAGAAAGTTTGGAATTTGCACAGTTCAAACGAGAGGTTTACCAGAAAATTCTTGGCCATATCTTTGCATCTCTG
The DNA here is from genome assembly GCA_003314065.1 of Lactarius sp. MG50. Lineage (NCBI taxonomy): Eukaryota > Fungi > Basidiomycota > Agaricomycetes > Russulales > Russulaceae > Lactarius > Lactarius sp. MG50. The sequence goes on along the minus strand of QLOZ01003166.1, from coordinate 33,291 downwards.
AGACAGCGTTCACAAACGGGAGAAGCCCAGCTTTGTAACGACAGCATTATTCGGACTCTCTATCCTGGGATCCTCATCGAGTCACAGGATGGTGAGGAGGCATCATATTTTTGTGCTTGTCGAGTGGCGATCGCAAACTACCCATGTCCAAAATGCCTAGTACCCAAGTCCGAACTTCACTGCATTACCAAGTCATTTGAACCACGGACATCTGAGTCAATGCGCTCCATCATTGAGCATGCTTCACATGCAAGCTCAAAGACTGCCAAGGAAAAAATTCTTCAAGATCATGGATTGCACAATATCAAGGTAAGAGAGTGCTAAGTCATATCTCATTGGTCACAACTGACAGTTTTAGCATTTCCTTTGGGACTTTCGGTTCTCTGATCCATATGCAGTGTGTTCATATGACACATTGCATTCAGACGATCTTGGAAAGTGGGGAAAGCATCTATGGGAACTTCTTCACGATGTTTTGGAGAATCAAAAGGGCCTAGGACAACTAACACACAAGTACATCTTGACTTGTGTGATCAAAGGAAACTCCTTATCCAATTTCCTTTCGTTGCCGATGTAGCATGTGTGAATTTCCACGCTGGTCTGGTTTGAAGCACTTCAACCATGTTTCAACCATTCCCTTTACCAATGGTCAGAGCTATTATGACATTTTGAAGGTAAATGTCACTTTATTTAGATATCAGGGTCACCGTCAAGTCTAATATTCTGTTGCAAATCCAGTGCATACTTCCATGCATTGTACAACTTCTTCCTCGAAACTCACCGCTTATTCATTGCATTCGAGCCTATCAATGTTATCACATGATGATCGGGCTGAGGTGCATGACTGATCAGCACCTCAGGCATCTGGAAGGCTTTATTAAAGACTACGAAAAATATTGCTTGGTATGTTTGGCCCCCGTTCTGAGCATTCTCTTCAGGTTAACTTATTCTTTCGTCACAGAAGGTATCGAAGGAATATGGGAAGAACTTCAATTTTTTTAAGCAGCATTACATATCCCATGTCATTTCAGATATACGGTGGAAAGGGACAACTGATAATATGTCCACACGTCTGGGGGAGGGATTTCAACAAGAGGCAGCAGAAGCATACAAGCAGACAAACTGGAAACAAGCTGAGCATCAGGTGTGTCCTCTCTGCCAAATTTGATAATTTGGTGGTTCATTTGCATGCCTTAGATGGTCAGAATTGACGAAAACCAAGAAGCGATCACCCACATTTGGATGGCTGTCGATAGTGACAATAAGGCCCATGCTCATCAAATACAAACAGACGTCGGAGATAGTGCAGAAATTCCGAGAGCGTCAGCATTGCATAGTCTTGAGCGGCATTGGATTTTTGGCTCACACAGTGGAAGTAAGTTGGACACTCAAGACCTAGAGAAGATTCTCGCAAGCAACCGTGATTATGTCTCCTTTGATGAACGTCTTCAGTCTTTCATCACACATAACTTTCCAGAGGAAGCTCCTTGCTATGAAGATCTGATCTACATATGTTCTTTTATTATAAGAGGGATAATTATCATTTCATCCAAAAAAACAGGTCCAGTCATTTAAATGCGTCAAGCTCACTTATCAGTCTACAGAGGACTGGACAGAGGCTCATGATATTTTGCATTGCAGTCCAGATTTCCATGGGCATCAGCAATATGACTGCATGATTGTCAATGAGGACACCCCCAGAACCACAGTTGCCCGTCTCTGTTCATTATTGCACTGTCAATTACCCTCCAGGAAGGTGGTCGATGTGGCATTAGTCCATGCTTTCACACAAAACAAGTGGAAACCATATATGTTGTGGGACAATTGTCAAATCTATGCCGAAGCCAAAGAGTCCTCAATTGTATTAATGGATTATCTTATCCGAGGAGCTCTCCTGTGTCCTGTTTTTGAATCTGACACAAGGCTTCATTACCTTGTAGACACTGTTGATGGAGACATGTTCTTACGCATAAATGGATAATGTAGTGAATTTGAACTAGCAATACACTGGCATACCTTGTATTAGGAAAGCTCACACACGCTACAGCAAGTCATATCACAGCCAAATAGATCTCCAGCAAAGCTGTCCAAGAACTCATTTCAAGTCCAAATAATGAGGGTATGGTCGATTCAATGGTAACTGGGTGCAAAAGTACAAGTACAGATGGCAGTAAGGATGCGGATATGAGGGGTACCGGGTACAGAAATAATACGGACGCTAGCATGAGAGGGGACTAGGAATACGAGGAGTTAACTAAAGAGCGGAAGCAAACAACGCAGATGTGAGGGGATGAAATGCAGCTGATAGAATAAAATCAAGTGATGCATGTAGACAAGCCAAGTGCCCATAGTTCGTAGCATGGCATGATGGACCATGGCAAGAGACATGACAAGAATGAAGTCGGTTAAAGACGATGTCCGCGATGCTAATGATAATCAGGGGTGTATGCGGGTGTAGGATAATGGTATTGTACGCCAGGAGGACCCACGTTGGCAAACGGTGCCAAAAGAGCCAATCCATTCATCGCCTCTCGCAACCCGGGAAGAGGCTCTGGTACTTCCACCCCGTGCATGTAGCCCAAGTTGTGGGATACAGCAGCACATGTGGTATTACAAGTCCAAGAAACCACTGTGTGAGGGGGTAGCACCGGAGGTAATGTAACACTAGAATGATGTGGGCTTGTCGAAGCGGATTGAATAGCATATGGCACCGGTACCGGAGGGTATGCGTAATGTGAAGGCGTTGAAGACTCTAGAGGCTGGTAATATCATAACAGGCCCTTGTGTGATCGACTATCTTCTGGAATTGGGGATCCTGCCAAAGAAAAGAAATAAAGGTGCTAGGCTATGTCAACACACAGAAGCATATGACTAAATCAGTCCAACACGCACCTTTGGAACAGGCCTTGGTTTGGTAGGACCCAATCAATTGATACAACAAGGCCGCAGATAGTCCGAACTGAACACACGGGGGATACAGAAGGCAGTGGGCGGGGGAGACAGGCACACAGTAGGGGCTGCGGTGCCTGGTGGGACGTACGATTTGGTGGTGGCAAGGGGGTTAGGGCAGTGCGACATACCAAGGAAGTATTCCTGTTCCCGTGCAGGTGCAGGGGACAGGGACCAACTTTGTGTGGCCAGAGCCGCGGACAGAGTGTGGGGTCGGACACTTCACGCGGGGGACTAACGGTGCAGCCAGAAGGGCTTTAAAGCTGTAAAATATAAAATGGTAAATGGCTGGGGGGTATGACTGGAAAGCGAAGATAAAAACCTGGAAATTCGGGGTGAATAGGGATAAAATGTGGTCGTTGAGAGGGAAGGACAGAGAGCAATGGGGAGTGGTAACCTTAATGTGCATGCTCGTTCAACAGGTTGGACGCTTGACAGACGCAGGGTGCCTTGCCAGTTGCCACAAAACAGAGAACAGGGTGCTCTTGATATGATTTGAAATCAATATTGACATTACACCATTTCGGCCAAAAAAAAAACCCGCCACCGCCCTTTCTTGGGGTACTGTACAGGTTTTCGTTGGGTGAAATAACTAACACCCTACCCCGATCCCGCCATAACCCTACCCGTCACTATCTGTGACACCCATGACAACCCCTAAAGTCGACTAGCTCGCTAAGAAAATTTGTCAGCTCACGTCATTAGTAGTTATTAGTAGTTACAAGTCTTGCGGCCCGCAACTTGTTAGTAGTTATACGGCCTTATAATTTCCTGGCGCTTCGGCCTACAAGTACTGATCAGTGCTTATAAGACCATCAGCTGCCGTCAGCTGCCGTCAGCTGGCCGTCAGCTGGCCACAAGTACTGATATGCTTTTTTGGATTTTTCCGACAATATGAACCACGTTATCACCGATTTCGCCGCGCCGCGGTTGTGGCCAGTGATCACACAATGGACTCCGGGCATCGTCCAAAGACCTGTTTGTTCTGCAGGTTGCTGCTAATCAACTCACGGTCTCAGACCAGAGGTCGCAGACAGCACAGGGCCAAGCTTACCCTACCAAGGCGTCACTTACGGTCGGTTGAGCAAGCGTTCTGATTGGCTGGGAAGGAGCGTTCTGATTGACTGGCGAAGAATGGGCTCTAGTTGGTTGATGATGCCGTAGTTCTCCGATTCCGGGCTCGTCCCCTCTTTCAACGCACACGTGGTGGGTAGCCCATCACCTGTTTAACATTAGTGTGACTACTGTCGTGATGGCCAGTGCCGCTATGCGTAGCACAGGTACCTGCTAGTTAATATTGATACTAGCTTATTAATCATAAGGTAGATAGGCGAGGTCAGCCCAGAGATCGATGCAAGCATGTTAGCAAGAAGGTTAGTAGGTTGGGTTTCGTAAAACATGGAAGTCATTACTGGGTCGTTAAAGTGATCGTGAAAGAGATAGAGTCTACCTAGGGAAGAAAAAAGGACACAACTAGAGCGAGTGGAGGTCTCGAAGAGCTCGCGATGCGTTTCGTAGGGTCGTAGAATAATGGGAGGTCAAGCTGATTTAATGTTTCCGACTGCGCCCCGCGGCGCGCCTCAGCACCACCTGTAACACGACGGCACACACTCCGAGGCCGACGAGGAGCACGTATGAAGGGAGATCCGACACCTTTGTGGGGCCGAGATCGACTGCGCGATGGGGGACACGACTCCCCACGTCCGTGCTGGCATCCACTTCACTCGTCTGCACTGCCTCTTCCCCCTCCTTGAGCACCTCCGCTGGTGGCGCTATAGAGGCTGTACTGAGCTGGAGCATCGCACCCGCCTCCTCCGGGAGCGTCTCGACCGCCTTGTTGTACATGTCCTTCTCCACAGCAGAGGCCCCTTGAGCTTGCCGCTGCTGGATCTGCGCCTGCATCCGCTGTTCCACTTCCGCATGCCACTTGACTTCCATCGCGCCCATGCGCGCCTCGACCTCCTCCAGCCGGCGCCTGAACTCCTCAAGCAAGGAGCGGGTTTCACGCACCTCATTATCGCACACTCCTTTTCCTCTAGATCTTCCTCTAAACTTACCTCGGCCTCTACATCCGCACCAGTTTGTACCCCTGTGTCAGCGAGCGCAGGGGTATATGCCATGTCCGCGGGCTCCGCAAAAATATTGGCGACCATGCGCCGCGCGTTCTGTACGTCTTCCTGGGCCGCATCCCGCACGCGCCGGCTGCTGCCATTGCCGCGACCACCGTGCTTGCCGTGCGTGAGAAAGCTGCGTGCGCTCCCTGCGCCGGCACCGCTGCGTCCGCTACCATCACGACACGTGACGACGGTGTCATGAGCTTCGATGCGGCGCATCGTGACCCCAATATCGAGTTCTTCCCACGCCCGCGCGCCCCACGAGCCATCCTTCGGCCCGGGAGGCGCGGGCTCAGCAGCAAGGAGGTCTTCGATACTGAGTTCCTCGGCAGCCGCCACGGCGCGAGGGCCATTGGAAGTACCGCCGGAGCCGACATCCTCCGTAGCAGCCACCTCACGCTCGCCGAGTTCGCTCCCGCTGTCGCTCTCCGATCCGCATCGGCCGCAGCTAGAATTACGGCCCAAGCTGCGACTCCCGGCGCTCTCTCGCTCCCATTTATCCACCATCCTACGCACCCGCCCATTTCCGTTCGCATTCACCCACACGCGCCGCGAGGGGCGGCGTCCAGAGCCGGTGTCAACATCCTCGCCAGTGAGTGGGAGGTCAAGCGAACTAGATGAGGAAGCATACAGTGCGGTGCCGAAAGGCGCATCATCCTGCTCCGGTTCTTGTTCCTGGTCTTGCTCCTGTTCCCGCTCTTTGTCGGATACCTGGTTACCCCAGATACGCCCACGGAGGACATTCCGCCGGAGGTTACGTGCTGCGGCAAGGAGTGCGCCACGCCAGAGCGTGTTGATGCCCAGACTAAACCAACAGATCTATCAATTTCAATCGAGAGAAAAAAGTGGACATTAGCCTCACGCTTTAAGATCCTCATCAGTCCAGCGCAAGAACGTCCGTCCGCTGACGCCTTCGCGGCGTACCCAGGACGCAATATCGCGCGCCACACGTTCAGGGAGACGCTCGCCAGATCGAACGCGCAGCGCAGTCGTCAAGTACACAGACAGCTGTGAGGGGGCCCAAGTCTTTGGGTTTAGTGGCAAATCCTCCTCTGGTTCCGTGCATGATGCGTTGCTGTTGTTGGAAGAGTATGTTGGGAGTGTATCAGCACGCGCTCTGCGAAGCGAGGAATCGTCTCCCGACTGGCTACGCTGCGAATGAGCGGGAGAACCCAGGGGGAAGGGCAGAGGAGACGGAAGTACACCAGTGAGACTGGTCTAGTAGCGGTGCCCGCAGTATTCATGCCTGCGATCCATCGCACTGCGGGACGGAGTGCCAGCGGGCGGGGTGTAGAAATACTTTGAGGGGGTATTGTGTCCAGAAGAGTTGGAGCGCGACAGGAGGGCGGTGTGGGTAGTTTTTATGGCATATGGATGGGGATTTGATCTGAGAGCTAGGTCATTGTTGAATGATGAACCGAGAGGGAGTGGGGAGGCAGAATGGAGAGTAGCAGATGCGCTCATGGCGGCGATGAGTCGGGATCATGTAATACCGTAGGAGAAGCTTCTTCGTAGGTAGAGTGGGATGATCCTGTAGTTGACAAAATTGAAGAGCCGACTTGAATGAGCCTGTCGATCTCGGAGATAGTTGACAAGAAGCTGCTCCAGGAAGATTCTAAAGACCCTGCGGCTATTAGGGCAGCGCGATAAATAAAGAGATAAGCGAAGGAAGGTCAGTCAGGCTATCGCGAGGTGGTGTGAACGAGAGTGCCAGATGCCACTCTGACCCTAACCTAGCCCAATCGTCATCGCCACGCCACCTTCCGGGCGTCCCCTTGTAACAAGTCAACGCTCTCAAATAGTCTCATATTCTTCGACAACTAGTAATCATATTGTAAAAACGTCATCCTCCTCCAATTCCAGATTGATCAGTAGAGCTAGTCAATGTACTCATCAACGGCACCTATTGCACACATTTAGCTCCTCCGCGCGCGGACGCGAACATCCGGACCTCATGCACCGTGGGATGCTGTGAGCGCTTTGCAAAAGGCGTGCAACTGTACGAGGACGCCGTCCTCCAGCCAGAGCAACAGCACAATGGCCCTGCGGCCACTGGACCCTATACCCTCGCATGCGCCTCGTGACCCGTTGATGGCCATGTACGCATCGCCTGCGGGGAAGACATCATCCATAGAATCAAGCGTCACGAGGAGAAGCACCAGTGTGGCGCCGTCCAACGAAGGATCTCAACCACGATGAATACGTTACTCTAGCCCTCTATGAGTGCGGCACTCTCATGGCGGGGCGCGAGCAGCGGAGCACCCCAATCGCAAGTTACTTGTTCGGCAACCATTCCCACCTTAGAGGCGTGAGGGCCAAGTTTCAAATTGTCAAATAATAGTATCCCATTCCTAGATGAATAATATACTAGCTTGACATACCAAGAGTAACGTCCGAGCCTCGAGATGTTACAAGGCCGGTCATAAATAAGTTGACCGCCGAGAACCTACCTCCCAATTAGGATCATCAGTTCCAGGAGCTTTAGCCACGCATAAGAGACGATAGATAGGAATCGCATATGCGACAACATATAACCTGAAAAGAAAGCCTCGGGTATGAGCCAAATGCCGTGAGTGGGGGGTGTACGATATGGGAAGGTGGCAAGGGGAGGGGTATGAGTACTCACAGCGATGGTGGGATGCTGCGTACAGCCCTGTGGTAGATGTTGGATCGTACCCATTCTCTTTGTAGAGTCTTGTGCCCGACGGGTGGGCAGGAACTGTGGCTGGACCGAAGATGTCCTATCTACGGTCTCTGAACGGTGACTTATTCATGGCGATGTTGAAGCCGGCTTACTGAATATATTTGACGACGCACTGCCTTATGCAGACCCGTGGAATTGGGGCCCCAGGAACAGATGGAACGGAGTGTGCATTCGGTCTGCGTGTGTGGAATGATATTGGCCATGAATGGAGAAAGTTGCGGTACCATGCGTAATAATAAGGTTTCGCTGAGTGGATCAGCCACTATTAAAAGTCATGGTCAGTAAGTTACTTTGGGTCAATATGGACAAACTGGATAGGTTTTGATCTTGATGTATGGTCGCTAGAGGGGTAATACTCAGTACCAGCTCGCGGCTTGAAGTCCACGCTCGGACGGCAGCTGCGATGATCTCCCGGCGTCCTTTATAACGTGGATCTCAGGATTCAGAACCCCACGTAGCACGAATACGATGGGTGGTACAGATTCGGAAGTGCTCTTCTCCTAAGTACCAGACTCCCCCCAGTGAAGTGTGGCGGCTGTGGCCCCATGAAGATCGCGCTGGGTGGGGACGAAATGTATTTGTATAGAGAGTGAGAGCTACTAGTAATGCCGTTGGGTGTCGGGAATTCATGCTTCGTGGTCATTTCCTTGCAGTTTTGGCTTTGGTTGGTCTTGTCTCCGCATCTTGGGAGCTGACAGCCTTGCATTTGTATTTGGGGGTGTTTCACGACTGCTTTGAACAGGTATGGGAGCGGGAGGGGACGTCGGCACGGAGGATGTGGGAGTTATCGTATTGAGGAGTTGACAGGTGCGTACTCTCCATCCAGATCTTCGAACGCTATAAAGAACTGTTAGTCTGGGCGGAACCCAACTCGAGGCGTCTTATGGGGTCCCGGCCCGCATCTCTCCGCGTCTAACTTTCAGTCACCTGTTCACCTACATCGCGGTCATCGCCTCTTGGGCCTGAGACGCGACACGAGGCAGGCAATCTACTCCAAGCTCCGTGACCTTTCTCCCCTTCTCTGACTTTCCTATCATCTCATCTCAACACGTTCACTCTCACCTTGCCTCATGAGTTCGACAACATCTACAGCAACATCTCCCTCCAACTTCCAACTAATCATCGATACCGCCTTAGACAACTTCAAAGAGCAGACAGGGATAGACCTCACTAACAATCCATCTGCCGACAAGATCCAACCCTCAGATTCCCTAGATGGTGTCCTTGAACTATTCAAGGAGCGAGAGAAAGAATTTAAGAACTATCGAGGTCGAAATAGGAAATTCATAAACTTCTTGAAGCCTGCAGTGCAGGTCGTTCATGCACTTTCTGGCACCCTTGGTGAGGCGATTAGCCTAGTGAGCCGCACTGACTTGATTCATTCCTCGTGATATTTTAACAATTATATCTGCAGGTCCCGTTTCCACCAGGAAAGGCAATCTTCGTCGGTATTGATGTCCTCCTTGCAGTATGTCCTCCATTATCGTCTTTCACCGCATCTCTCTGACATGTCGGTATGTCAGGCTGCTAGCGGTGTTAGTTCGAGTTACGACGCACTCGAAGACCTCTTTGAATGCATCCAAAATTTTCTCGAACGTCTACGTGTCTATACCGAGATTCCGCCCATCGACGCGATGACACATATACTCGTCAAGGTCATGGTCGAATTACTTTCGGTTCTTGCCCTTGCAACCAAACAAGTCAAGCAGGGTCGTTTCAGTGAGCACTTCCTTAAACCTATTCGTCACGTGTTGTTGAATGTGCCAGCAGAGAAGTTCGCGAAGAAGCTGATGGGAGAAAGCGAGGTTGAATCGATTCTGCAGAGGCTGGACCGGCTCACTCAGGAGGAGGCTCGCATGACTGTTGCCCAGACTCTGGAGGTCGTCCATGGTCTTATGAGTAATATGAGGGTAGTCATGGACGGTATGTGACGCTTCTTAGCTGGTTACCAGAATCTCACGGATCTATCGCTCTTGTAGATGGCAAGGCATCTACGAGCAGCATCCAGCGGGCTCTTGGTATGTTCCCCGGGCGGCTGCGAATTCTTATAGCTCTGGCTGACAATGCCTGCTAGTCGATATGCAAGAGACAGCAAGTAAGATAAACAATATGGAACGTTCGTCACCCTCCAATCCTGTCGCGCTACCCGTTAATGCTGAAACTACTTGGAAGGTGACCAGTTGCAAAAGGATGTCCGAAATTGGCTCTCTCCTCCAAATCCATCAACAAACCACAACATCGCGCGTAAAGCTCATCAGAGCGGGACAGCAGCTTGGTTCTTCGAAGGGAGGATCTTCTCTGAGTGGAAAGAAAAGGGATCCTTGTTATGGATCCATGGGAAGGGTATGTTTCGCTCGATATCGACTTGTTCAATGTCCTGACAATGTTGTGATGTAATAGCGGGATCGGGAAAAAGTATTCTTCTGTACGTGTTGATCAGCTATTCTGTCCGCGATGACTCATACCTCAAGCAGCTCCGCGATCATTCAAAACATCGCAGATTTGCGCGCCACTGGGTTAGCCTCAATGGCATATTATTATTTTGATTTCAGAGACGGAGAAAAGCAGCACCGCCGCGGCCTACTCGCTTCTCTACTCGCCCAGCTCTCTTTCCAGTCTAATCCTTGCTCTGAGGTACTTTCCCGCTTGCATGCGACACACGATAGCGGCACGCAAGAGCCTGCTGACGATACGCTTACGACATGTCTAAAGGATATGCTCGAACTCCCCGGACAAGGTGCAACCTACATAATCATAGATGGCTTGGACGAATGTCCGAATACCTCTGGGATGCCAACTGCACGCGAAGAGGTACTGGAGCTTGTGGAGGAGCTCGTCGAGTTGGAGCTCCCAAATGTTCATATTTGTGCCACGAGCCGTCCCGAAATTGATATCCGAACTGTCCTCGAGCCTTTGACAACACTTCGGATGTGCCTTCACGACGAAGGCGGACAAAAACAGGATATTGTGGATTACGTAACCAAAGTCGTCCGCTCGGACCGAATGATGCGGAGATGGAGAGAGCAAGATAAGCAACTCGTCATCAAAGTCCTGTCGGAGAAAGCGGATGGGATGTAAGTTGCTACGATATTTGCGCTTCATGAGAGGTTTCTTATTGAATTACGCAGGTTTCGATGGGTGTTTTGTCAACTGGAGATGCTGCGTCGCAATCTCCCTGCGAGTATTAAGGATGCTCTCAAGGAACTGCCCGAGACTTTGGATGAGACCTACAAACATGCGTTACTTTCAATTGACAAGGCGAAACGGGAATATGCGCAACGTCTCTTCCAATGCCTGACCGTATCGATTCGTCCTCTGCGCGTCGCCGAGCTCGCCGAGATTCTTGCTATAAGATTTGAAGCCGGTGCACTTCCAAACTATGACGTGGGTTGGCGCCTAGGCGATGCAGAGGAAGCCGTTCTCTCCGTCTGTTCGAGTTTAATCTCGGTTGTCAGTGTGGATGACTCCCCAGTCGTTCAATTTTCCCATTTCTCGGTCAAGGAATTCTTGACCTCGGATCGACTTGCCATGTTAGGGGACAACCTGTCCCGTTATCAGATTTTTCCCTGTCCCGCGCATACGATTCTCGCGAAGGCGTGCCTGAGCATCCTGCTCAAACTAGACGACCGCGTCGACAAAACGACGATCGAGAATTTGCCACTGGCACTGTATGCTGCTCGACATTGGGTCGATCATGCCCAAGTTGATGATGTATCATCCCACATACAAGACCTAATGGAGCGCCTCTTCGACGCGGACAAACCCCATTTTTCGGCATGGATCTGGTTGTACGATATGGATCGTCACTGGGGAGAACCCATGTCGGCTGTGCATCCGATACGTCCAGGAGCGGTGCCACTATACTATGCGGCATTATGCGGATTGCACGACCTTGCAAAACAGCTTGTCTATGCTCATCCATCAGATGTGAATGCGAGAGGTGGATATCGCACAAGTCCACTGCACGCTGCGCTAGCCACTGGGTATATGAAGGTTGCAGCATTGCTGCTAGAGAATGGTGCCGAAGTCGATGTCCAGGACAAGGAGGGCTGGACCCCGTTACACCGAGCGTCGCGATGGGGGAGACTGGAGATCGTATGGTGGTTATTAGAGCATAATGCTGATGTTAACGCACAAACCGGCAAGCAGGAAACTCCACTGGGGCTGGCCTCTGGCGCGGGAGAACTCGAGGTTGTCCGCCTGTTGCTTCAGCGCGGAGCCGTTGTGGACTGCCGGGATGACAACCGCTGGACTGCATTGCACGCCGCGTCAGGGAATGGGCACCTCGATGTCATACAGCTCTTATTTCATTCTGGCGCAGTCATCGATGCTCGGACGAGCTCCCAGGGTACTCCGTTAGGCTTGGCGTCGGTGAATGGGCACGTCGAAGTTTCACGCTTCCTGATTGAGCGCGGTGCAGACGTGAATTCCCGGAACCAGTCTGACTGGGTCCCGTTGCACATCGCGGCACAACATGGACATGTGGATGTCGCACGGCTATTGCTGGACCACCACGTAGATGTGAACATACAAGAAGAAGACCGCTGGGCTCCGCTACATTTTGCTTCGGCCTATGGACATCTCGAGATAGCAAAACTGCTCGTCCAACGTGGTGCAAGCATCGATATGCGGAACGACAATAAAGAAACTCCCTTGGACTTTGCATCATGCAGGGGGCACCTTGACATCGCGCGCTTCCTGATCGAGAGTGGTGCAAACATGTCTTCCCGTTGCAGCAAGGGCTGGACTCCGTTCCACACAGCATCATACAATGGGCATCTTCACGTCGTAGAATTCCTTCTTCAGTCTGGTGTCAATGTCGACGTCCGGAACGGGGACGAACAGACTGCTTTAGACCTTGCATCCAGTAGCGGGAAACTCGACGTTGTGCGGTTTCTGATCGAGCATGGCGCGGATGTCAAGGCCAGGGACAACAGAGGCTGGAACCCCTTGCACATCGCATCACAAAATGGACATCTCGACGTCGCGCTGCTGTTGCTAGACTCTGGTGCAGACCCAAATGTACAGAAGGACGACCTCTCGACTCCCTTGCATTTGGCCTCAGCCAATGGGCACATCAAAATCGTACGATTGTTAGTTGAACGTGGTGCAAGTGTCGATTCGTGCAACGACCTGGAAGAAACAGCGCTCCACGGGGTAGCAGGAAATGGGGACATTCAAATCGCGCAGTTCCTACTCGACGCGGGAGCGAATCTGCATGCTATCGATAGCGAAGGTTGCACTCCGTTACACACAGCTTCATTCGGCGGTCATCTCGTCATTGTCAAACTGTTGCTCAGGCGCGGTGCAGAGTACAGCGATGAGGATGAACGGGACGAGATACGCTCAACTATATTGGACACAACAGTGCGCGACCCTGATGAAGATACGACGGATTTTGGTGAACAGACGATGCTGCACACATCCGTGGAAGCGGGGGAACTTCAAATCGTTGAATCGCTCCTCGCGCAGGGGATAGATGCCAACGCACGAGATGGGGATTACAGAACTCCGCTGGATCTCGCGACGACGAAGGGAAACCTCGAGATTACCCAGTTGCTTATCGAGCACGGCGCAGAGGTAGATTCACGGGACGATAATGGGTGGACCCCGTTGCACAATGCATCACGATACGGCCATCTCGATATTACTCGATTGTTGATTGACCGTGGCGCAGATGTGGATGCCAGGTTGCAGGACAACTGGACTCCCATTCATCTTTCAGCTGGAAATGGGCATTTCGAGATTGTGGAACTGCTTCTTGCACGGGGCGCAAACCCACATTATCCGAATAGCGAGGGTTGGACTGCATTTCAACTAGCGGCAGGAAAGGGGTGCAGGAAGATTATACAATTACTTATGGATCATGGCGCAGAATGAATCTAATGAATAATTGCATAAGCTTCGATGCTGTATGGTGTCTAATTAGCTCTTTGATTTCAGCGCTTGATCATGATACGGAGTGGGCCTCTTTTTGCAGTCATGCCGTTTTTTTGTCCTTGTAACTGTAACTTACATGAGTACCTATAGGACTACCCAAACTCGAAGCGAAATTGTGATCTCACCACCGCTCTTTTAATACCGTTCCGATTCTTTCTATACCACACATACCACAAATAGATGCCGTACTACGGTCTCAAATGCAAAATTCACCCCCCCTTCTCCACTTGGAGCAGCTCACATTTTTGACCAGTCCCTCCCGCATAATACTTCACAGCCCGTGTAACCACGCACAGATAGTGCGTCGAACTCCGTCCACGTTTTTCCCACGCAGAGACACACACGTAGTACTCAGTCTATACCATTGTGTACTGGGCGGACCGATCGAATGTGCAGTGAGACCGAGGACGTGAGTGGATAGAGGGGGCACTCACGACGTCAAGAGCGGTATTATTGGCACCAACAGTTGTTCTATCTGGGGGTTGTTGCTAGAGGTTGGTTGGGATGGAGAGGGTGTGCAGTGGAATCAATGACGTCGCAGAAGAGGCTCTGAGGCGTTCCTGGAAGCAAATCGAGTGTCCAAGAACACGTCCTGCGGCTTCGTAGGAGAACAACAGCTGTGCGTGGTTTACCTGGGTCCAGGGTAGCGAAATGCGGGGTGGCGGTACTAGCTCCCCTCTGCAGGCCTCGAGGATATCAAAGGAAGGGGATGACAACTACATTACTAGAAGCCACGTAGGCCAGCCTGAGCGGGCGCGCATAGTACAGCTCATAATCCCAGATCAACATGCCCATCTAAATAAAGTGAAGAGGATGCGTGCAAAGGCTGAATAGTTCTTCCAGGACTTGCCATCATATCATGGCAGTAATGCTGGATTTGCTGGCAGCCACACTGTGACTGGCAGAGACAAGCGTTAATTAACCTGGCGTTGACCCACTTGGACTCCGGATCCCGGGCCGAGCTTGGCGCCTTGAGGCGAGTAATTGAGGTCTCACCTGTACCACACTAGCACGATTTCATTCATTCTCTGAGTTATGAATGGTTTGATTCAACATACCGTTCTAATTCTCAAAAATTTCGGCTGTTAAATGAGGCATATAATGTTGGTTGCAACAATTCACTCCATGCAACGCGCACCCTCCTCCTTGACTCTCAGTCGCTCCCCCTTTTCGGCTGGCTCTCTCTTCCCGCGCGATTCCTACGGCCCACGCAACAGCCACATCGATGAGCGCCCCAAGCTCGGCCTGTGTGTTTCCTGCGTCTATACATACGCGCACATGGTCTGAATGGTACTGTAGCCAGGTTGGACCGGTAGAATAACAAAGAGGGTCAGAGGTCACATGATGAGGAAGTCACGGGATAAGTAGTACATATAGCGGATCATGTGCGTAGAGTAACCTTGATTGAACCCATCGACGAGTCCTTGGGGGCGCAACCCCTCTCTCCAACGGTCGAGGAAGCCAGTGATCAGTGAGAAATAGATGCGAGGTCAGCCCAGAGATCGATGCAAGCATGTTAGTAAGGAGGTTATTAGGTTAGGTTTCGTAAAACATGGAAGTCGTGACTGGGCCGTTAAAGTGATCGTGAACGAGATAGAGTCTACCTAGGGAAAGAAAAAAGATATAACTAGAGCGAGCGGAGGTTTCGAAAAGCTCGCGATACGTTTCGTAGGGTCGTAGGGTAACGGGAGGTCGAGTAGGTTTAATGTTTCAGACTGCGCCCCGCGACGCGCTTCAGCACCACCTGTAACACGACGGCGCACACTCCGAGGCCGACGAGGAGCACGTATGAAGGGAGATCCGACACCCTTGTGGGGCCGAGATCGACTGCGCGATGGGGGACACGACTCCCCGCGTCCATGCTGGCATCCACTTCACTCGCCTGCTCTGCCTCTTCCCCCTCCTTGAGTACCTCCGCTGGTGGCACTATAGAGGCTGTACTGAGCTGGAGCATCGCACCCGCCTCCTCCGGGAGCGCCTCGACCGCCTTGTCGTACATGTCCTTCTCCACAGCAGAGGCCCCTTGAGCTTGCCGCTGCTGGATCTGCGCCTGCATCCACTGTTCCACTTCCGCATGCCACTTGACTTCCATCGCGCCCACGCGCGCCTCGACCACCTCCAACCGGCGCCTGAACTGCTCAAGCAAGGAGCGTGTTCCACGCACCTCATTCTCCATCGCGCGCTCCATTTCCTCTAGATCTTCCTCTAAACTTACCTCGACCTCTACATCCGCACTAGCTTGAACTCCTGCGTCGGCGAGTGCGAGGGTGGATGCCATATCCGCGGGCTCCGCAAAGATATTGGCGACCGTGCGCCGCGCGGGCTGTACGTCTCCGTTGGCCGCATTCCGCACGCGCCGGCTGCTGCTGCGTGAGCTCCGTGCGCCGGCACCGCTGCGTCCGCTACCATCACGACACGTGACGACGGTGTCATGAGCTTCGATGCGGCGCATCGTGACCCCAATATCGAGTTCTTCCCACGCCCGCGCGCCCCACGAGCCATCCTTCGGCCCGGGAGGCGCGGGCTCAGCAGCAAGGAGGTCTTCGATACTCGGTTCCTCGGCGGCTGCCACGGCGCGAGGGTCATTGGAAGTACCGCCGGAGCCGACATCCGCCGTAGCAGCCACCTCACACTCGCCGAGTTCGCTCCCGCTGTCGCTCTCCGATCCGCGTCGCTCGCGGCTAGAATTACGGCTCGAGCTGCGGCTCCCGGCGCCCTCTCGCTCCCATTTATCCACCATCCCACGCACCCGCCCATTTTCGTTCGTATTCACCCACGCGCGCCGCGTGGGGCGGCGTACACAGCCGGTGTCAACATCCTCGCCAGTGAGTGGGAGGTCAAGCGAACTAGATGAGGAAGCATACAGTGCGGTGCCGAAAGGCGCATCATCCTGCTCCGGTTCTTGTTCCTGATCTTGCTCCTGTTCCTGCTCTTTGTCGGATACCTGGTTACCCCAGATACGCCCACGGAGGACATTCCGCCGGAGGTTACGTGCTGCGGCAAGGAGTGCGCCACGCCAGAGCGTGTTGATGCCCAGACTAAACCAACAGATCTATCAATTTCAATCGAGAGAAAAAAATGGACATTAGGCTCACGCTTTGAGATCCTCATCAGTCCAGCGCAAGAACGTCCGTCCACTGACGCCTTCGCGGCGTACCCAAGATGCAATGTCGCGCGCCACACGTTCAGGGAGACGCTCGCCAGATCGAACGCGCAGCGCAGTCGTCAAGTACACAGACAGCTGTGAGGGGGCCCAAGTCTTTGGGTTCAGTGGCAAATCCTCCTCTGGTTCCGTGGATAATGCGTTGCTGTTGTTGGAAAAGTATGTTGGGAGCGTATCGGCACGCGCTCTGCGAAGCGAGGAATCGTCTCCCGACTGGCTGCGCTGCGAATGAGCGGGGGAACCCAGGGAGGAGGGCAGAGGAGACAGGAGTGCACCAGTGAGACTAGTCGAGTAGCGATGCCCGCGGTATTCATCATGCCTGCGATCCATCGCACTGCGGGACGGAGTGCCAGCGGGCGGGGTGTAGAAATACTTTGAGGGGGTATTGTGTCCCGAAGAGTTGGAGCGTGACAGGAGGGCGGTTTGAGTAGTTTTTATGGCATATGGGTGGGGATTTGGTCTGAGAGCTAGGTCATTGTTGCATGATGGACCGAGAGGGAGTGGGGAGGCAGAAGGGAGAGTAGCAGATGCGCTCATGGCTGCGATGAGACAGGGTGTTTTAATACCCTAGGAGAAGCTTCTGTGTAAGTAGAGTGGGATGATCCTATCGTTGGGAAGATTGAAGAGCCAACCTGAATGATGAATGAGTCTGATGGTGGTGTTGATCTCGGGGATGGCTGACAAGAAGTTGCCCCAGGGTGGTTCTAAAGACCCTGAAAGTATTAGGGCAACACGATAAATAAAGAGATAAGCGAAGGTCAGTCAAGCTGTCGCGAGGTGGTGTGAACGAGGTGCGAGGTGGTGTGAACGAGGTGCGAGGCGGGTGAAGGAGCCTGCCAAGGCCGATAGTGCCAGATGCCACTCTGACCCTAACCTAACCCATTCATCTTACCGCGACCTTCCCCTCGTCCCCTTCTAACAAGTCAATGCTCTCAAGTAGTCTCATGTTCTTCGACAACTAGTAGCCATATTGTAACAACGACATCCTCCTCCAACTCAAGATTGATCAGTAGAACTAGTCAATGTACTCATCACTGGCACCTGGTGCACCCATTTAGCCCCTCCGCACGCGGACGCGAACATCCGGACCTCATGCACCATAGGACGTTGTGGGTCCTTTGCCAAAGGCGTGCAAATGTACGAGGACGCCGTCGTCCAGCCAGGGCAACAGCACAATGGCCCTACGGCCGCTGGACCTCATACCCTCGCGTGCGCCTCATATCCCGTTGACGGCCATGAACGCATCGCCGGCGGGGAAAACGTCATCCATAGCACCAAGAGTCGCGCAGAGAAGCACTGTGGTGCCGTCCAACGCATGATCTTGACTACGATGAATACGTTACCCAAGCCCTCTCTGAGTGCGGCACTCTCATAGCGGGGGGCGAGCAGCGGAGCACCCCAATCGCAAGTTACTTGTTCACCAGCCATTCCTGTCTTAGAGGTGCGAAGGCCAAGTTGCAGACTGTCGCGTTATGTCCCATTCCTAGATGGATAATATACTAGCTTGACATACCAAGTAATGTTGTGGCCTCGAGATGTCACAAGGCCGGTCATAAATAAGTTGACCGTCGAGAAGCTAACTGGCAATCAGGGTCATGAGTGCCAGGAGCTTTAGCCACGCATAGAAGATGATAGACAGGAGCCGCATAGGCGACAACATATAACCTGGAAAGAAAGTCTTGAGTATGAGCCAAATGCCGTGAGTGGGAGTGTACGATATGGGAAGGGTGGCAAGGGGAGGGGTATGAGCACTCACAGTGATGGTGGTATGCTGCGTACAGCCCTGTGGTAGATGTTGGGTCCTACCCATTCTCTTTGTCGAGTCCAGTGGCCCGACGGGTGGGCAGGAACTGTGGCTGGATACCGACAGAAGATGTCCTATCTGCGGTCTCCGAACGTTGAAGCCGGTTTGCTAGACAGATCTGACGATGCACTGCCCCATGCAGACTCGTGGAATAGAGGTACCAAGAACAGATGGGACGGAGTGTGCATTCAGTCTGCGTGTGCGGAATGATATTGGTCATGAATGGCGAAAGCTGCGGTACCATGCGCAATAATAAGATGAGAATTCGCGGAGTGGATCAGCATGTATTGAAAGTCATGGTCAGTAAGTTACTTTAGGACAAATCGCATAGATTTTGATGTATGGTCGCTCGAGGGGTGATGGCAACTCGCGACTCAGGCTTGGAGTCCACGCTCGGACGACTGATACGATGATCTCCCGGCGTCCTTTATAACGTGGGTCTCGGAATTCAGAACCCCGCGTAGCACAAAAACGGTGGGTGATACAGATTCTCCTAGACTATTTGTCCGGAAGTGCTCTTCTCCTCATAAGTACTGGACTCCCCCCCAGTGACTCGGAGGTGTGGCCCCTGGGCCATGAAGATCGCGTTGGGTGGGAAAGGAGTGTGTTTGTATAGAGGGCGGGGGCTAATGTCGTTGGGTGTTGGACATTCATGCTTCATAGTCATTTCCCTGCGGTTTTGGGCTTTGATTGGTCACGGTGTTGTATCCGTATCTTGGCCTTGCGGTGAGCTGATGTCCTTGCATTTGGAATTTCACGAGTGTTTGGAACAGGCCTGAGATATGGGAGCGGGTGGGAGGGGAGTTATCGTATTGGGGATTTGACAAGTGCGTACTCTCCATCCGGATCTTCGAACGCTTCGAAGGAGGATATACAGCAGAACTGTTAGTCACTTCAAGTTACTGTAGTCTGAGCGGACGCCGGCGGGCCCGGGCGCGTACCCAGCTCAGGGATCCCGGCCCGCATCTCCCCGCGTCTAACTTCAGTACTGTACCGCCTCTTCGGCCTCACAGGAACCTCCCTTATACTTCTCCCCTCTTCTGACTTTCCTATCATCTCGTCTCAACACGCTAACTCTCACCTTGCCTCATGAGTTCGACAACATATACAGCAACTTCCCCCTCCAACTTCCAACTAATCATCGATACCGCCTTAGACAATTACAAAGAGCAGACAGGGATAGACCTCACCAACAATCCATCTGCCGACAAGATCCAATCCTCCGATTCCCTAGATGGCGTCTTTGCACTATTCAAGGAGCGAGAGAAAGAATTTAAGAATTATCGAGATCGAAATCGGAAATTCATAAACTTCCTGAAGCCTGCAGTGCAGGTCCTTCATGCACTTTCTGGCACCCTTGGTGAAGCGATTAGCCTAGTGAGCCGCACCAACTTGGTTCATTCCCCGTGACAGTTTAACAATTATATCTGCAGGTCCCATTCCCACCAGGAAAGGCAATCTTCGTCGGTATTGATGTCCTTCTCGCAGTACATCCTCCAATTTCGTCTTCCACCGTATCTCTCTGACGTGTCTGTATGCCAGGCTGCTAGTGGTGTTAGTTCGAGTTACGACGCACTCGAAGACCTCTTTGAATGCGTCCAAAATTTCCTTGAACGTCTACGTGTCTATACCGAGATTCCGCCCATCGACGCGATGACACATATACTCGTCAAAGTCATGGTCGAATTACTTTCGGTTCTTGCCCTTGCAACGAAGCAAGTCAAGCAGGGTCGTTTCAGTGAGCACTTCCTTACCTATCCGTCACGTGTTGTTAAACGTGCCAACAGAGAAGTTCGCGAAGAAGCTGTTGGGAGAGAGCGAGGTTGAATCGATTTTGCAGAGGCTGGACCGGCTCACTCTGGAGGAGGCTCGCATGACTGTTGCCCAGACTCTGGAGGTCGTCCATGGTCTTATGAGTAATATGAGGGTAGTCATGGACGGTATGTGACGCTTCTTAGCTGGTTACCAGAATCTCACGGATCTATCGCTCTTGTAGATGGCAAGGCATCTACGAGTGGCATCCAGCGGGCTCTTGGTATGTTCCCTAGGCGGCTGCGAATTCTTGTCGCTCTGGCTGACAATGCCTACTAGTCAGTATGCAAGAGACAGCAAGTAAGATAAACAAGATGGAACGTTCGTTATCCTCCAATCCTGTCACGCTACCCGTTGAGGCTGAAACTACTTGGAAGGTGACCAGCTGCAAAAGGACGTCCGAAACTGGCTCTCTCCTCCAAATCCATCAACAAACCACAACATCGCACGTAAAGCTCATCAGAGTGGGACAGCAGCTTGGTTCTTCGAAGGGAGGACCTTCTCTGAGTGGAAAGAAAAGGGGTCCTTGTTATGGATCCATGGGAAGGGTATGTTTCGCTCGATATTGACTTGTTCAATGTCCTCACGATGTTGTGGTGTAATAGCGGGATCGGGAAAAAGTATTCTTCTGTACGTATTCATCGGCTATTCTGTCCGCGATGGCTCATACCTCAAGCAGCTCCACAATCATCCAAAACATCGCAGATTTACGCCCCACCGGGTTAGCCTCGATGGCGTATTATTATTTTGATTTCAGAGACGGAGAAAAACAGCACCGCCGCGGCCTACTCGCTTCTCTACTCGCCCAGCTCTCTTTCCAGTCTAATCCTTGCTATGAGATACTTTCCCGCTTATATGCGACACACGATAGTGGCACGCAAGAGCCTGCTGACGATACGCTTACGACATGTCTAAAAGATATGCTCGAACTCCCCGGACAAGGTGCAACCTACATAATCATAGATGGCTTGGACGAATGTCCGAATACCTCTGGGATGCCAACTGCACGCGAAGAGGTGCTCGAGCTTGTGGAGGAGCTTGTCAAGTTGGAGCTTCCAAATGTTCATATTTGTGCCACGAGCCGTCCCGAAATTGATATCCGAACAGTCCTTGAGCCTTTGACAACACTTCGGGTGTGCCTTCACGACGAAGGTGGACAAAGACATGATATTATGGATTACATAACCAAAGTCGTTCGCTCGGACCGAATGATGCGGAGATGGAGAGACGAGGATAAGCAACTTGTCATCGATACCCTATCACAGAAAGCGGATGGGATGTAAGTCATCACGATATTGGTGCTTCATGAAGCTTATTGAATCACGCAGGTTTCGATGGGTAGTCTGTCAGTTAGAGATCCTTCGTCGGAAACTTCCTGCGAGTATCCAAGGTGCTCTCAACGAGTTGCCCAAGACTTTGGACGAAACGTACAGACACGCATTGCTTTCCATCGACGAGGAGAATCGGGAATATGCACAACGTCTCTTCCAATGCCTCACCATATCGATTCGTCCCCTACGCGTCGCGGAGCTCGCCGAGGTTCTTGCTATACGGTTCGACGCCGGTGGGCTTCCGGAGTATAACGAGAATTGGCGCCTAAGGAACGCAGAGGAAGCCGTGCTTTCCGTTGGTTCGAGTTTAATATCGGTCGTCAGCGTGGATGGCTCCGAAGTCGTTCAATTTTCCCATTTCTCGGTCAAGGAATTCTTGACCTCGGATCGCCTTGCTACTTTAGGGGACGACGTTCTCCATTATCGGATTCTTCCCTGTCCCGCGCATACGATCCTTGCCAAAGCCTGCCTGAGCATCCTGCTCAAGCTAGACGAGCGTATCAACAAAACGACGATCGAGAATTTGCCACTGGCACCGTATGCTGCTCGATATTGGGTCGATCATGCCAAAGTTGATGGTGTATCATCCCGCATACAAGACATGATGGAGCGCCTCTTCGACGCGGACAAACCTCATTTTGCGGCATGGATCTGGTTGTACGATATGGATCGTCATTGGGGAGAACCCATGTCGACTGCGCATCCGACACGTCCAGGAGCAGTGCCACTATACTATGCGGCATTATGCGGATTGCACGACCTTGCAAAACAACTTGTCCTTGCTCATCCACCGGACGCGAACGCGAGAGGTGGACATCGCACGAGTCCACTGCACGCCGCGCTAGCCACTGGGTATATGAAGGTCGCAGCATTGCTACTAGAGAACGGTGCCGAAGTCGATGTCCGGGACAAGGAGGGCTGGACTCCGTTACACCGAGCATCGCGATGGGGGAAACTGCAGATCGTATGGTGGTTATTGGAGCATAATGCTGATGTCAACGCACGAACCGACAAGCAGGAAACCCCACTGGGGCTGGCCTCTAGCTCGGGAGAACTCGAGGTTGTCCGTCTGTTGCTCCAGCGCGGAGCCGTTGTGGGCTGTCAGGATGACAACCGTGGGACTGCATTACAAGCCGCGTCAGGGAATGGGCACCTCGAAGTCGTGCAGCTGCTGCTTCATTCTGGCGCAGTCGTTAATGCACGGAACCAAACGGAGGAGACTCCGTTAACCCTGGCGTCCGCCAGAGGGCAAGTCGAGGTTTCACGCTTCCTGATCGAGCAAGGTGCAGACCTAAATGCCCGGGACGACGAGAACTGGGTCCCGTTGCACTTCGCCGCACGAGGAGGACATGTTGATGTCGCGCGGCTATTGCTAGACCGGCACGTAGACGTGAACGTACAAGAACAGGACCGCTGGACTCCGCTACATTTTTCTTCAGCCCATGGACACCTCGAGATCGCAAAATTGCTCGTCCAACGTGGTGCAAGCATAGATATGCGGAACGACAAGGAAGAAACTCCGTTGGACCGGGCATCAAGCAACGGGCACGTCGACATCGCACGCTTCCTAGTCGAGAGTGGTGCAAATGTGTCTTCCCGTTGCAGCAAGGGCTGGACCCCGTTCCATACAGCATCATACAATGGGCATCTTCACGTCGCGGAATTCCTTCTTCAGTCTGGTGTCAATGTCGACGTCCGGAACGGGAACGAAGAGACTGCTTTAGCCCTCGCATCCGGTAGCGGGGAACTCGACATTGTGCGGTTTCTGGTTGAGCATAGTGCGGATGTCAAGGCCAGGGACAAGAGGGGCTGGAATCCCTTGCACATCGCATCACGAAATGGGCACATCAAAATTGTACGGTTGTTAGTTGAACATGGTGCAAGTGTCAATTCGTGCAACGACCTGGAAGAAACGGCACTCCACGGGGCAGCAGGAAATGGGGACATTGAAATCGCGCGGTTCCTACTCGACGCAGGAGCGAATCTGCATGCTATCGATAGCACAGGCTGGACTCCATTACACACAGCTTCATTCAGCGGTCATCTTGTCGTTGTCGAATTGTTGCTCACGCGCGGTGCAGATATCGACTCGCGAAATCAGGCGAATAAGACTGCAGCACATTTGGCATCGGACAACAAGAAAGCCAAGGTTGCAAGCTTCCTAGCTGAGTACAAGGGAGATGAGGATGTTCGGGACAAGATACGCTCAACTACGTTGGACACGATGGGGCGTGATGAAGATACGATGGATTATGGCGAACAGACGACGCTGCACAGAGCCGTGGAAGCGGGGGAACGTCATATCGTGGAGTGGTTCCTCGGGTGGGGGGCAGATGTCAACGCACGAGATGCGTATTACAGGACTCCGCTGGATCTCTCAACAACGAAGGGAAACCTTGAGATTACGCAGTTGCTTATCGAGCACGGCGCAGAGGTAGATTCACGGGACGATAATGGGTGGACCCCGTTGCACAATGCATCTCGATACGGCCATCTCGATATTGCTCGATTGTTGATTGACCGTGGCTCAGACGTGGACTCCAGGATACACGACAATTGGACTCCCATCCATCTTTCAGCAGGCAACGGACATTTCGAGATTGTGGAACTGCTCCTTGCGCGGGGCGCAAACCCACATTATCCGAACGGCGAGGGTCGGACTGCATTCCAAGTAGCGGCAAGAACCGGGTACTGGAGGATTACACAATTGCTCACGGAACATGGCGCAAAATGAT
Source organism: Lactarius sp. MG50 (assembly GCA_003314065.1). Lineage (NCBI taxonomy): Eukaryota > Fungi > Basidiomycota > Agaricomycetes > Russulales > Russulaceae > Lactarius > Lactarius sp. MG50. Next base: position 8,739 of record QLOZ01003166.1, on the reverse strand, counting down.
CCTCAGGCATAAGTTTCGATTAATTGTTGTATAAGCTTCGATATGATACTTAACTGGCTCTTTGATTTCAGCGCTTGGTGATAATACGGAGCCCCTTGTTGCTGCTCACTATGACCGAGTCACACCTGCCTTTTCGTCATGAGTCGGAGATTCTTTATTAGCTTTTACGTTCTTTAGACACCTCAGGGACTATGGTGGTGTGTCGGTGAATAAAGATGTAAAAATAAATACATTATGGATGCTTTTCCAGGCCCGGAGATCGACGTCGCGATGCCAGGATTTGGGGGTGAATGCCCGTGGAAATTGAAAGTACGCCTAGTATCATTTGTACGTTCTTTTCCCGAAGCTTCAAGCTTCAAGCTTTAAGCACCAATGTATCCAGCGTCAAGCTTTAGGCTCCCAGACCAGGCATTTGGCATCAAACGATTCACATGCCCCTAAATACGTGCCTCGTACCTGGTCAGTCCTTCGACACCGAAAATGTACTCGCATACTATTAGTAGCAATGAGTGTAAGGGGAGACATGCCGTTCGGAATGAGACGCTTCGGAGCGCCCGTGACACCTATCCGTTTCCCTTCTCCAGATGCATCCTAGTTCCCCATACATTCAGCGTTGTGCCGATCGCGACCTTGAGGTCAGAGCCACTGACTGTAAATCCGAGTCGTGGGAAAGTCACCGACAGTCGTCAACGTTCAAACGTTCGCGACTTTCTGCTATGTCCTGGGGTCCTGGATCTTATCTCTTATCCACTACAACTTATAGGACGTGAGGTGGATGACGTGCTGAATGAGTGAATCTCATCTGTGTATAGTTGTTTACTTCGAAATCCCTCTACATCATGCAAACTTCAATTACCTACATAGTACACCGGGACACCCCCCTGGCACCACATAAAGTCGTGGTCGTGTATAGTTGCAAAAAGTCATAGTCAGTGACAGTTGACGACTTTGTCAACAGTCACGCAACCAGCACAACGCTAGGTGGAAAGGAAGCAGCGGAGGTGGGGCCGTAGCGGTGTTTGAAGCGGTGATGCTATCGGCACTGTGGGTTGAAAGGGGTTGAGACGAGAGGTCGGATGTGTGATCTTCGCGGGAAGCGGCGTAATGGGGAATACTTGCGGCTGCGGCGATTCGTAACTTACTAGTAGTATGGACTCGAAGTCTCCGAGTCTCTGCTTCATGCTTTCAGAGTGGCATAAAAAGAGACATGGTTGTCGTAGCGATGGTGTTAACGTATGATATGTATGATAGGTAGGAATAGACCTCTCCGCTGGTGGTTTCTCCCCTCGGCGCTGCAGCGATGCAGACGCTGGATTCCTTACCCATGGGCCTACCGGGCTCGGGCTTGGTGCCCGAAGGGAATGTGCCTTCGGAGCGCTTTGTGCTCGCTTCCACAAGTTGAGTCATTCGCGATGGAGTAATTTATATGAGGTGGGCAGGTGAGGACCAAGCGCGTTGCGCGTTACTGTAGGAAGAGTAGTCTCGTGTGGTAACAAGTTGAGAGTAGGGTTACACATATGGGAGAAACCAGGCATGGGACTGTATCTGATGTACAGTCAGTGTACATACGATGAAAGATGAGAGGCGAGATCGCAATCGGGGTACGACAAAATGGAAGATGCTGAGGACGATGCCATGGAAAACAGGGGGACATGTCAAGTGTAGTCTGTCATGGCAGGCAGCGTCCAGGGAGCGTTCATGTAACATCAAGAACAGAAATGGAAGGAAAGCCTCTCGAGACGTGATGACTGGACCAAAAAATAATAAGAGAACCAGCGCTGCGGGACTTTGACAGAGGAAAAGGTGAATGCCTTGTGACTGCCGTGTCAATGTTATGATGGCTTGCTTGTTGGACGTTGCGCGATTCTTGGGGGTTCGGCGAACTCGGGGACCAGACTAGATGATGGCGGGACAAAGAGCTCAGTGGTCCCCGTCAAAGCCAATCCACTCCACGCGAAATTGGCCAGTCGTTGTCCATCCCTGACTCGTCATCTGACGAAGACTCGGACTCGGACTCCCAGACGGCTCCCTTCTTAAGGGATGAGCGGTACGGTTGCGCGGGTAGCATCATGTACACGGGAAGCGTCTGCACAGACAAGCGGCAGTCGCACTGGCTCTGCCGTGACGAGAGGGGCTGCACAGCAGGAATGTTATGCTCCCCTAAGGAAGTGTAACTGGGGAGCTTGGCGAGGACCGCCTCTCGGGCGGATGATGGCGTGTCGACAGTGTGGACCTTTTACAGATATGGATCCACGCACTCGTCTTCCTCTGTGGGTACGATTAGGTGGGAACTCAGATAAATGCATCACCCAGAGAGGATGTACTCACCCTAGGAGGGTCGTTGCTTGGTGAACACGGGTATTCCAGTCGCATATCCGTACGTCCAGCGCGGTCTCCTCCACGACATCACATGACATCGACGTACGGGCTTGGGTTTCTGCCGCATTCAGGCTAGGATCCGCAGCTGGAGTCTTCTCATTCATTCCACGGAGACGGGCGATGCCATAGTCTCGTGGGAAAGAGGGGATTTTGTTAGGCACAGTGACATCTTCATTACTATAGCATCGCACCGTGAGGACCCACTGCAGTACTATCATGTATCATCGCACCGTGACGACCTATCAATCGTGAGTCTGTTAATTTCTCCACTATTTGCAACCCTCTCCATTAGTTCTTCTACAATACACTTCTGATAGAGTATACAATGCCATCACAGGTGGTTTGAGGGTAAAAGACACATTAATCATTGAGTGCCTTGCTTTGCCTCCCTTTCGTGAGATGTCACGCTCGGGCGAAAGCGGAATTTCAATCATTGTTTACCTAATCGTGAGATGCGATGCGTGGATGCGGACAAGTGCCGTTGCCCTCACGAGAGCGGAGAATAAAAATGGCTTGCCGGCGTGATGTGACCTCCGTGACTCACGATTGATAGGTCCTCACGGTGCGATGATACGTGATAGTATCAGGCGGGGACGACGATGAAATGCTACAGTGCCAAAGTGAAAGAGTAGGCACCTCTTCCAGAAGTGGAATTTTGCTTGGATCATGTTTTTTTTTGCAGTTTTGGAGTGAAACCTGGTCAAAAGATCATGATTCTGCAATAAAAATTTTAGTTGTAGGATTACATAATCAGTCTCAATTTCAGTCTGGAAAATCAAATCTTTTCCTAGTGCATTTTGAAGCTGTCAGACTCTGGACAACAGTCTAACATGCCTCTGAAAAATAAGAGAGCTCGCCAGGCCTGAGAGCACTCACAGATGGGACATTCCCCACTGCCAAAAGGCTGGTCCCAGAATTACTTGATGCATGCCCTACCAAGGTCATATGAGCATTCTATTGCAAGATGTGGAGGTACATGGATGCCTATAGGTTTGCACATCCAACTGTATTCATTTCTTACAGTAACTCACTCCAGTTGTTCATCTAGGAGGGGTCTTAATGCCAGGCAGGCCAAATACACTGTGAAGAAATACCACTCTCATTGCAGGGTTGGAGCAGGCATTATGGTGGACATAGCTATTCTAAACAACCCTGAGTAGGTTCCAGTCTTAAAGATTGAGTTCCTAGGGCAGTAGAGCCCAGAATCATGTTGTTTGTGCCCAGGGAGGAGGAGCACATACCCGATTAGGCAAGTGGCGGTGCACGTGGTGCGGGAAGTCTCAATTCATGGTCGTCAAAATCACAAACTTCAAACTTTCAGGAAAGTGACCAGATAGATCTTTAGATAAGTACAATTAGATACTATTACTGTTACACCTGAGCACTGGGCGTATCGTATTGGTCTATCGCTGAGTCGAGGCACGACTCAGACACTGTGGGTCTCGAGCTTGAGACTAGACACAGTGGCAGTCCCCTTAAGCATGCAACCCGATGACAAGGGTTCACAAGGGAGAGTTCAAAGTCAGGCAATCAACCTGAGGATCTGAGGGTTCACAAGATGAGAGGAAAGCCGGTTAGCCACTGCGGGCCAGAGCGGGGCTCAGTATTGGTACAAAGAGAACAAGCCTAGGGGATACAAGCTACTCTAGGTGGCCTTATATAGACATGAGTCATGAGAACGGAATACCAGGTCTGATCACGTGAGTCAGGTCGAGGGTTCGAGACGGTCACAAGGCAAGGAGATATAGATGAAGAGAAGTGAAAAGGAATGAGTTCATGGGTAAGCATAATGGGTGAAATCGTAACAATTACAGATGTTTCCAAAGAAAAACAGGCAAAAGTGGCTCCACAGAAAACATTCTGCATTGAGATGGTGGCAGTGGTCGGATCTTCCGCTTTGGCACTGTAGAACCAAGGTATGACGATCTCGATTCGATAAGGAAGCCCCCTGTTTGTCAACGATTCGCACGTGACCTTCGGCTAAGGTTGGCAGTAGCGGTCAGATGATCCCTCCAAATCGGTTTTCGTTCCTCGATGTTACCATTGCCTTACTAATCGAACTTGCAGCCTTAGGAAGAGAAAATATCGCGCGCGTAGAGGAGTTGAAGAACTCGCTACGCACTTCGTCAGGATGGTGAGATTCAAGATTTCAGACTGTGCCTTGCAATGCACTTCGGCACGATCTGTAACACGACTGCGTGCACCCCAAGACTACAGGGAGTATGTACGAGGGGAAATAGGAACTATCTTTGAGTCAATGTCGACAGCTAAATGAGGAAACAACACTCCGTGTCGACATCGGCGGTATCATCCACTGCCACACTCCCCTGATCTTCCTCATCTCCCTCCTTGGCAGATACCTCTGCTGGAAACGCTACGGAGGCGGTATCAGGCTCAGGCATCGGCATCGCCCCCTCCGGGAGTGCCCCGACCACCTGATCGTTTGCCTCCCTGGGGAGGCTGCGACTGTTCCTGCTGTACCTGAGCGCCGGCGCATGCTACTTGCCTACAGTATGTCACTGGGGTTTCATCACCCTCACACGCGTCCTGACGTCATGATCTGACCTGCATGAGGACTTCTCAAACAGCGCGTGCTCCTTTTCCTCGGGCGTTGCATGTGCCTTGTTCCTGCCTCCTCGTGCGCATTAGCTTGTGCCTCTGCGTCTGCGAGCGCGGCTCGGACATCCTCCGCCACAACCTCTTCACTCTCTGGAGTCATCTTGCGACTAGCTGCGCCATGAGTGCGCGGAAGAGGTCAGAACAGATGCACCCAATGCGGCAATAAATCCAAGATCTTTGAGTATATGTTTGGGAATGACCTATTATCGATAGGTTTGCAAAGCCGATGCTCATTCAGTTGTCAACCACTGTCGACAGAAACCTTCTCCAGTGAGACTTTCGAGACCCCTCAAGGACTAAGAGAGCACAATAGACAGGGCCATAAGAGAAGAAAAGGCCACTGTTGAGAAATCTGAGCGAGTCGCGGGGCAGGTGCTCTGCCTTTGGTCGAGACGAGCACGCAGGAGATTAAAAAGCTATAGGACTAACCAACTCCAAACAAAATTGCGATCTCACCACCGCTTCTTTCAAAGCTGTTCCGATTCTTTCTATCCCAGACACACCTAGACCCACGATGTCCTACTACGGTCTCAAATGCAAAAATTCGTCCACCCGGGCCCAGGCCACACACTCCCTCCTCCACTTGAAGTTTGACCAGCTCCTCCCACAGTCTCTCACAGCCCATGCAACCACACACCGACAGTGCCTCGAACTCTGTCCATGTTTTTCCCGTGCAGAGACGTACACGTACATGATCTATACCTTTGGGTACTGCAGGGGCCGATCGAATATGTAGTTGTTCCATCCGGGGGTTATTGCTGGTGGTGGGTTGGGAGGGAGAGGATGTGTGGTGGAATCGATGACGTCACAAAAGAGGCTCCGAGGCGTTCCTGGAAGTAAGTCGAGCGTCCAAGAGCGCGTCCGGCGGTTTCGTAGTAGAACAACGGCTGTGCGTGGTTCACCCGGGTTCAGGAACCCAGGAAGGGGAGGATAACCATTGCTAGAAGCCACGTAGACCAGCGGGAGCGCATAGTACAGCTAATAATCCCAGATCGACGTGCTCATCAACAGTATCGGTGGTACGGATGTTTCGCCCATCAGCACTACTCGCACATCTGGACCACACGCACCATGGGATGCTATGGGCACCTTGGAAAACGTGTGCAAATTGTGTGAGGGTGCGGTCCTCCAGTCCCAGCAGTGCAACCATCCTGTAGGCGCTGTGTCCATATAATACCCTGGCATGCGTCTCGTCGCTGGCCGGGAAGACAGCCATCGATGAACGTCAAGTGTCATGGGGAGAAACACTACACTATCGTCCATATTATGCATGCTCGATTGCGATGAGCATGCTACTATGGCCCTCCGTTAATGGGGCGCTCTCACAACGGAGCATAAGCAGCGCGATGCCCCAAGATACTGCCTGTTGGCCAGCCATTCCGGGTTTAAGGGCACAAAGGCCAACCTGTCAACTGTCGCGTACTGTCTTGACCTATTGAGATGGCATCCAAGTCTAGAGATGTCGCAAAGCCAGTCATAAGTTGACCGTCGGGGAGCCACCTCACAATCAGGACCTTCAGAGATACTGGGAGCTTCAACTGCGCAAAGGCGGTAGTAGGAGAGTTGCACAGGCCGAAGCATATAACTGGACAGAAAGTCATGAATATGAGCCAAATGTCGTGAGTGAGGATGGACGATATAGAAAGCGTGGAAAGGGAGGGGTTAATAGCACTCGGTGATGGTGGAGTGCTACATACGACTATGCGGTAAACGTGGCCCATGTATCATACAAATCCTTTTTGTAGAGCCATGTAGGCCGACGGGGTAGATAGTGCCCGTGGCTGGACAGAAGATGTCCTTTCTATGGTCCCTTAACTGTGACGCTTGCTTGCCTGCCTGATTGGATCTGACCGCACACTGTCCGACCCAGACTTTGTGAAGACAGATGGAACGGAGTATGCATCCCGTCTGTCGAAGAAGGTTGTGTTGGCGCGAAATTGACTTGGGCCAGGTGACGCTCGCGTAACAGCTGAATGGTTTCTTGATCCCCGCGTCTTTTCTTTAAATTTCCATTCTTGGTAATCACGTTTTGTCTTTGGTGTTCATTGCCAAATCGGTTTAACTATTTGGCTACAGTTTGGCTACTTCCACTCAAGTCATCTCATCGAATGAGCACCTAAAGAATACTTGGAGTGGGTGTGAACGTTGAGGGAATCACACGGGGAATGACGGGGTGTGCGCGCAGAACAGATTCTTTTTCTCCTAAGCTAGTAGCGTGCTACAGAACCTTTGTATTTATCTTATCAATGACCTCGCCGTCACCTCGGAGTAGGTCCGGCTGCCTCCGAGTGCATCCGGATGTCCTCTGTGCGCATCCGGAGCGCCGCCGTCGTATCTCCGGCAGCCTTATGCTCTCGCACGTTATCCGCTAGTACCGGATTGCTCCTTCCCTAACAGTGGGTGATGGGCATACTCAGCTGGTTTTGTGTAATCGTGAGGGAGTATCCGAGTATGTGGGATCCTCGGTTGCGGTTGCATTATGACACTCTTTTGCACACTAGTGACTAGTCTCCCAGCGTCTATCCTCCAGTCAGCTGTCCGCTTCTAAGAGGCGGGTCTGGCAAGGGACACGAGGCAGGCCATTTGAGTCACCGCACCCTAAACCACTCTGACTTTCCTGTTATCCCATCCTAAATACGCCAACTCTCACCTTTCCCCATGAGTTCGACAATGTCTACAACATCCTCCTTCTCCAACTTCCAATTCATCATCGATGCCGCCTTAGACAACTACAAAGAGCAGACAGGAATCGACCTCACTAGGAATGATCTCGGTGATAAGCTCCAACACCCTGATGGCGTCCTCGAAATATTCCAGGAGCGAGAGGAACAATTTAGGGACTATCGAGATCGAAATCGGAAATTCATAAATTTCCTCAAGCCTGCGGTGCAGGTCCTCCATGTACTTTCTTGCACCCTTAGCGAGGCGATTACCCTTGTGAGCCCCACCGGCTTTCTACCTTCCGCGTGATTATTTAACAGTCACCTGTCCAGGCCCCATTTCCACCAGCAAAAGCGATATTCGTAGGCATTGATGTCCTTCTCGCAGTCTGTCCCCTTCATTATCGTCTTCGCCCGCCCTCTGACATCTCCGTATCTCAGGCTGCTAGTGGTGTAACTTCAAGCTACGATGCACTCGAAGACCTCTTCGAATGCATACAAAATTTTCTTAAACGACTGCATATTTATACCGAGATTCCGCCCACCGACTCGATGACACATATACTCGTTAAGGTTATGATCGAATTACTTTCGGTGCTCGCCCTTGCAACCAAACAAGTCAAGCAGGGCCGTTTCAGTAAGCACTCCCTTACATGTACCTCACGCGTGGTTGAACCTGCCACAGAGAAGTTCGCGAAGAAGTTGTTGGGAGAGAGCGAGGTGGAACCTGTTTTACGGAGACTGGACCGTCTCACCCAGGAGGAGGCTCGCATGACCGTTGCCCAGACTCTAGAGGTCGTCCATGGTCTCATGAACAATATGAGGGTAGTCATGGACGGTGAGTGACGCTTCCTGGCTGGTTTACCAGAATTTCACAGAATTATCATTCTTGTAGATGGAAAGGCGTCAATAAGTGGCATCCGTCAGGCTCTTGGTATGTTCCACGTGCGTCTGCGAATCGGCATAATTCTGACCGAGGGCCTACGTTAGTCGATATGCAAGAGACAGCTAGTAAGATAAATAAGATGGAACGTTCGTCACGGTCCAATCCTGCGATGCTGAGCGTCGAGTCTGAAACTTG
>QLOZ01003163.1:0-20070 GCA_003314065.1 Lactarius sp. MG50 | reverse complement strand
TAATTGACCTCACAGTTGACTATAAGCGGACTCTGCTTATCCGTTCTTGCCCGTCGTGCTAACAGTACGAAGAACGCGTAATCGACCACTCACACAGTTGCACTACGCTGCACCCCCGCATCCACAACATCATTTTTAACTATGGAAACTGTAGACATGGACAGGCTCAAAACTGGCGAGATCAACCTCGGCGTACGTTATACCTCCCGACTTGTTAGCCCTGTAACCCGTGCCTGCATCTGACTGGTCACTCCCCGCCCTGGACAGACTTCCATCATGGCCGTCCAATTCGACGGCGGTGTAGTCGTCGGTGCAGACAGCCGAACCACATCTGGAAGCTACATCGTGCGTCTTATATTTACTCTCCACACACCCGCCCGGAGTCAAGGGGGCTCGCTCCCTCACTAAACCAAACGACGACCCAGGCCAACCGCGTAACAGATAAACTGACTTATGTCCACGATCGCATCTACTGCTGTCGATCCGGCTCGGCGGCAGATACGCAAGCCATCGCAGACGTGGTGCACATGGCCCTGCAGCAATATACGTGCGCTCTGCCTTAATACCTTCTCGTTGAAGGGCCAGTTTATCTGATATATATATATATACTGCTCCGGGATGGGGATGTAGACAAGCGAACGACGGGCCACCGTCCGTACATGTCGCTGCGACGTTGTTCGAGACTATATGCTATTCCAACAAAGATGCGCTCAGCGCTGGCATCATCGTCGCAGGATGGGACAAGGAGGTCGGTCCGAGCGTGTATAACATCCCCCTTGGCGGCGGTCTCTTCCGTCAGCCGTGGGCCATTGGGGGCTCGGGATCGACTTACGTCTACGGCTACTGCGACGCGACGTATAAAGAGGGTTGGGGGCGCGACGAGACGGTTCAATTCGTCAAGAACAGTAAGCCACCTGTTACCTCCTCTGCGAGAGCCCGCGGGCTCATATCTTTCGCAGCGCTCTCGCTGGCCATGGCTCGCGATGGTTCGTCAGGGGGTGTCATCCGTATGGCTGTGATCACAGAAGGCGGCGTGGAGAGGTTGTTCGTGCCGGGCAACGAGCTACCCACATTCTGGGAGGGTCTGGAGGTGCTTGGCAAACCGGATTACCAACCAGGTGTAGTTCCCATGGCCATTGAGCCATTGTAGAAGTTGAATTGTACTGTACATATAAAATTTGTCTCAGTGCCGCATTTTTCGAGCGAGCAAAGGGGTCCAAAATATCGAGCCATCGCGGTATACACGGCACCTACATCTGTCAGCGTTATTCTTGTCTGCCCAACAACTTACCTAGTCCTGTGCATTCTGAGATGTTGTCATTGGCACAGGCCGCCTAAGAATGCAAATCATTTGTGTTTATTCAGGGCCAAGTGCACTGCAGCTACAGGACCAACTACTACATGGACCTAAACCACATTATGGGAGGGCATGTACAGGCAATGGCACAAGGCCTAGGGCCTGTGCCATCTCCTGACACAAGGCCATTCTGTCAAGAGATGGCACAGGCCCTAGGCCTTGTGCTATAGTACCATCAAGCCAAGGTCCCAGAGGTACTTGGCAAATGTTACCAACAAGGTGTAGTTCCCATGGCAATGTACATTGAGCACTGCATCTTAAGTCTCAATTTACACTCTTCTCATTGGGGTGTTGCAGCACTAAAATCTGGCCAGACCAGGAATTGAACCTGGGTCTTCCCACTAGTACTGGGGTGCCTTACCACTAGGCCACCCAGCCCTTCCTGTCTCCAACATGGGGTGTTATTCTTATTACACCACAAGGTGTAGGTGAGTTACATGGGCTACAGTCAAAGACGCGCCGCCACCCGGGCCAGCTTCCCAGACTGGTCACGCTTGTTGTTCCACATACTAGCGAAAGCATACAGACCCCATACCACTAATATAAGCATGAGCAATGACATGCTCAAAGCTACCCAAGCAGCGTCCCATCCTCCAGTGTCTGGACCTTCAGCCAACCCTTGGGCTGTATATGCAATGAAGCCAATTGCAAATGCAATGATCCCCCACACAAGTAGGACCGGCGGTAAGCTAAGGAACATAGCATGTCCATGTAGCCCAAAGGTGCCATGGTGGGCGTTGTGTAAATAGGTGAACTGACAATGGTTTAGATACTCGTCACTGATACGTTGGATCCAGGATCACACGACCTACCGACTGCGACTGCTTGACATTGGTTTGGTGTCTCCAGAGGCAGAAGACTCCAGTAATCATGCTACCCATTGAAGCAAAGACGGAAACAATGCCTGCGGCTCTGGTGGTCGACCGGATATCGGGTACGGCAAGTAGGCCCACAGTTGCTCTACAGGGTGGAAACGGTTTCAACCAGTGTTGGATGCGGGCTGGGTATCGTATACTCACGACAAAAGCACAGTAGCCTTTTCGAGTCAACGTTAGTTAGAGACGAGAAAGGTGTACCAATCTTACAATGAGAAGGAAGTCTTGATATTCCTTGACGATCCGGCGCGTATATTGATCCCAGATGTCCTGTACAGTGGCAAGTCGTCCATGGTATTGGCTGGCAACCTTGATGTGCTCCAAGTATGACTTGGGAATCGAGAAGAACAGGGCATTGATAATGAAGTTTAGTGGAATTCGGATGTACCCTGAAAACGGAGGACTCGGCAAAGGGCCGATCGGCATCCTTCGAGCGTAGTGCTCCTCCCATTGTTGGTATGTATCTTGTCCATAACGCTCCGAGATACGGAAACCCCCTGCGGTGTTGTGAAGTCCTAAGTACGTGAAAGAAGAAAGCTCGGTGGCCAAACGTACAAATTGCTTTCAAAAGCCAGCTGAAAAAAGCGGTTCTACCTGGACAGCTATCACCGTAATCAGCTGGAATGGATTGTCAGGGAAAGCATGGACAAATGGGACTAAACATCTCACAATTGAACCGCGATATTGCGCGCAGCAAATCCTCACACTCCTGTTTTGAGAAGGGTACCGTGCTGCGGGATCCAGTCCTGATATTATCTAAAGCGACATGAGAGCTTGCAACAGGCCCCGGATGAGAGGTGGGTACGGAGATGAAACCAAGTTAATGCATCTCTGGCCTCCTGCTCCGCTTCTGGAGGAAGAGGGACATGATTTGGGTGCCTTTCGAGGTAATTCCAGTACATTCTTCGCCTCTTGTTTACTGTGGACGCAGGTCCGTCAGGTGTAGACCTCTTCACTGTGTTGAAACGCACCGTGGTCGGCTTCCATGCACTCGGCGGTTTGCACATCCTTCAAACTATAACCAGCCATGCAAGTTTTGTGGTTCACAACGAGTGAAATCATGTGGTCGTTGGGCTGTGGATCATGAGGGATCAGGAGCTCCATCCCGTATGTCAGGTCAGAGAACGGGTATGTTGCCATGTACGTCTCAATAACGTCGAGAACCTCTGGCATCCGGATGTCATCGTTGGTGACAACGCGGGTCTTGGGATGATAAAAGTAAACCCATCCTTGGGGGTGAATATACGCCATCCACCCTTCGGGCGTTGGGAGTGTGGACTTTGCTTGGAGGTCGTGACTAGTACGCGTGGCAGGTGTAACAATCGGGAGGTCAATGCGAGCATTGGAAGTAAACTCACTGGGACGACATCGTCAAAATGACTCCCAAGCACTGGCGATGTTGGGATAGCGCCACATATAAACTAAAAGTCCCTAATATATGTTGCGATCATCGCTCAAAGAGTGTGTCATGGTGTTGGCGCCCAGTTCGAGATTCGCGGATCTCAACGCGGCCGCGTCTTTGCTCTCACTCCCCTTCAACCATGAGTGGCAACTTTGGAACAAGTCTTTTCGGCCCTGCATCCAACCAGAATCAGAATAAGAATCAAAGCACATCAACCCCCGGTTCCACTCCAGCTCCCCCCAGCATCTTTGGAAACTTGGGCGCAAACACGACTACCAGCACCGCGTTCGGAGGGGCAGGGGCGGGAAGCGTGCCTAGTAGCGGGGGCACCGCTTCTGGAACAGCTGGAAGCAGCATCTTTGGAACCGGTGGTAGCGCGTTTGGTGGTGCTGGGAACGCGAACACGACAACGACCCCGGCTGGTGCCGGTGCTGGTACTGGTAGTTCATTCGGCGGTCCCTCTTTGTTCCCGGGTGAGTACGCGTCCTACTCTGTCTTCTTGAAATCATCTCACTCAAGTATGACTTAGCAAAACCTGCGACGACTACAGGGACCTCAGGAACGACGGCTGGAGGCGGGTTGTTCGGGGGTACAAGCTCGAACACAGGTGCTCCCGGAAAGACTACAGGACAAAGTAATTTGTTTGGCAGTACCACCAGCACAAATGCGGGAACCACAGGAGGTACGCAATAACCTTACAGACTCAGTTTTAAAAACCAAAGCTTGTGTCGATTCAGGATCCATGTTTGGGTTCCCGGCACCCAAGCCTGCGACCACTGGTGGGGGCATCTTCGGTCCAGGTATAGGAGGTACAAGTAACACCGCTTCCAGCGGTGCCCCTGGTGGCGGCTTATTTGGAGGTGCAACGACATCGATAGGTGGGATCGGGGCCCCCAACGCAACTAGCAGCACCACACCAGCGGCTGGCACGCCTGCCAGCTCGAATACCGGGGGTCTTTTCGGGGGTACCAAACCAGCGGATAGTGCTGCTAAGCCTGCACCGTCTACCTGTAAGCACGAGGCAACGCGAATGCTCGACGAAATACTCATAGGTCCTAGTCTTTAGCGCGCCTACGCCAGGGACCGGCTTATCCACGGGTACCGCTGCGGCAGGTGATGTTCGTCCCCTCTGGATGAGTGCTAATCTAATATCCCATATCATAGGGGGCGGCACCGGCCTGTTTGCTGGTCTCGGGTCTAAGCCTGGCGAGACCTCCACGCCAACGCCTGCCCAACCCAGTTCGCTTCCCGGTGGCAGTTTGTTTAAACCTCCAGTCACGAGTGCCACTGCCACGACCCAAGCAAGTACCCAGCCTGCCTTTAGCCTAGGTGGGGCCGCTGCAACAGGGGACAAAGCGGCCTCGACTACTGGCACAGGTAAGGGTCCGGTCTTTATTTGTCACCGCTCCAGTTGAGCACAAAGGGCCACAGCAGGTGGAGGGCTTTTCCCTAATCTCGGTGCTAACGCGAAGAAAGATGGCGCGTCCAGTAAGTTCCTCGGGCACTTTTTACCTCCCTACTAACGTCGTTCCTCAGCAACCACACCATCGACATTTTCCCTCGGTGGCCAACCCGCAGGCACGGTGACAGCTCCTGCAGCGCCAACGACAGAGAAAAAGGACGGAACCACTGCCCCATGTAAGTAGCCCTGATTTATGGGAGCTCGTCACTCTTGACCACGTGGCTACAAAGCACTGTTCCCTGGTCTGAGTGGTACCACTGCCGGTGCCGCCAAACCTGCAACTCCACTACCGGGGTCCGCTTCAAGTGAGTTATCCACATTGATGAGCTTTCCACAATATCCACATTTAACAGCAGCCTCAAATGCTGGGACAGTGGCATTAACTACAACCACTACCTCAGCTCTTTCTGTCCCTCCACCTTCCATGCTCAAAGGGAAAAGCATCGAAGAGATTATCAACAGGTGGTCTACTGAACTGGAAACCCATGTGCGCGACTTCAACAAATTCGCGACAGAAGTAGCAGCCTCGGACCGCGCCCTGATCGAGAATGGCAATAACGTGAGTCCCAAATGTTGAATGTGTCCTGGAGAGAGCTATACATGACGCTATCTTGTAGCTCACGGTCCTGTATAGCACTGTTCTGGCTGCCGAACGAGAACAGAATGACATTGACCAGTCCCTGGATCACATCGAACAACAGGAGAAGGAACTCACTGCTACAGTCGACATGTACGAGAGGCAAATGGCAGAGATTCTCGGGGGCCAAGGTGGAAACTTACGGACGCTGGACACTGGCCCCGCTGACACTGAGCGAGACAAAAAGCAAGTTGTTACTTCCATCAATGGGCTGTGTATGCTAATCCTTTCTCCCTAGTTACATGCTCGCGACCGAGCTGCACAATCACCTTGATGACCTTTCGTCCTCGCTGACGCAACTCATCGACTCGGTGAATTCGATGTCCCTAGGTCAAGGCGATACCAAAACCACATCGGCGGAGGACCCGATGGCGCAGATTGCGCAGGTCCTCAGCAATCACCTCGAAAGCTTGCAATGGATCGACGGTGCGTCGCGGGAACTCGAGGAGAAGGTTGTAGAAGTGGAAAAAAGAATCAGGGACGCGGGCGGAGTGCCGTATGGTGCTCCCGCCTCTGGAGGTGGCAGCAGATCAAGGGGCTTCGGTCTGACTCGGTAATTCGGGCCTCTCGTGGCACACATACGTTCCTCCATCTCTCCGCACACATTCTGTATTGCGAACACGCATTATGAGGTGTATACACTACTATATGATGGTCGCCCATGTGCCCTCTCCGCGCTCCCAGCTGTCGCTTTCCCACATCCTCAGCCGCCACAAGGCAATGGCTAGAGGAACCGTATCCGCTCTCAAAACCGTCTCGGCACCTGACCGAAGCAGGAAGGCAGGGCTCGTCGCGCCGGTCATGCGATGCACAATAGGTTGACTGTTGCCCAACTCTATGGTTGACATAGGGCCGTGTTGACGCCAACGCGCACGCCGTTCGAGCATGAGCAACTTGCACAACCGCTCATGCAACGCCGCGCGTTGTGCCTTTGAAGGAAACAGGGCCACACCATTGTAGAGAGGAAACCTCATCGGCGTAATGACTTCTGGAAGACCCTGGTAGTCCTTCGGTGAAAGGACATGGCACATCGCAGACAGCGGCAGAAGGTCTCTTTGGTACGTCGTCGCTGGCTGTTCTGGAGGGGGCTCGGGAAGCGGGGACGTGCTGGGAACTGGCCGCTTCTTGGTGGCGGGGTCGCGATTGAGTGGGGGCACAACGAGAACGGCAATGGCGTCCTGGTCCAGCAGAGGTTTACCGGCACGTACAGCCGAGAATTCTCTCCACGTCAGTCTCCGCAGCAGTGGGGACTCTTCGGCCCCCTGCGGGCGAGCCTGCAAGCGCTCGGCCAAGAGCTCCAACTCTTGCAGAATACGCACGCGGAGGAGGTGGCTGATGTAGTCTGGCAATGAGGACGGTAACTTGATCGTGGCGGACAGCAGGCGACGATAAATCCCTTGAAAAGGCGTTCAACGTCGCCTCTGGCTGAAGGCGAACGGGAATGCGATACCTCTCGTCTCAAACTCTTGCATGGCCGCGCGGCGACAGACAACGTAGTGCCCCCTGCGACTGTCGAGACCTTTGAACTTTGGATGCTGCAGGCCATCGGGCACTAAGGTGTAAGTTTGCCGCTTGGAACCTGTCCGTGGAGAGGGCAGCCGCTTTACGGAAAGGCGGACGAGAAAGTCTAGCAGTCGAGTCAGTCCCGTCGAAGCACAGGGGTGGGTGGTGACATGCCACTTGGGAGATATCGCGAAGACTGAGCACATTTCCGTATAGGCGTCGATAGCATTCGGACTACATACAGCACTGACGTCGGCAGGGCACACCTTGTGGCGAGTGGGAGAAAAGACGTACGGTAAGGGTTTGCCCACCACTCCCTCTCTTCTGCCGTCATTTCGCGGCGAACATCGTCCTCGATTGTCCCGTCCCTAGAAACAGTCCTCGTTTTCTGAGAATCGGGTAGTGTGACCTGTGGAGGCAGGCTCTTGTGCTGTCTATATGCCTTGGGGTTCGTGATGGGATTGATCTCATCGAGTAGGATGGATCGAGAGCGGCCAAAGAAAACTGGGGGAGGGGGTAACGGCCGGCGCAGAGACTTTGCACCCTTAGCTGGAGAGCGTAGAGGTCTGATTTTCTCGCCTGCGATGGACCTTTCCTTCAACCGCTTGAGCAGGCGCGGAATCAGTTGTCGCATCAAGTCACGCGAGACTCTGTATCGCACAGCACACCCGGCAACACGGGCACACGACCACCACTAACGCCGCAACTGAATGAAAATACGAACACTAGAGAAAACTCGAGCACTGCCAACATCGGACACGAGTCAGGCTGTCCACACAGCACGCTAGAGAATACAGGCATATTATTGTATGCCTTTCAAGCGAGGTACCCTATATAATCTCTGGCAAATGCGGCGAACAAACGCCCCTTAAGCGTTCACAGAATTATGGGAATCGAAGTCAAGCACTCCGCCAAGCCTGTCACACTTGCTATCATTGGCTGTGGACAAAGGGGCAATGTACGCCGCGTGCACTTCCAACCAACCACGTCTGCCGATTTCCTGACCAATTTCACATCCAGGCCTACGCAAGGTTCTCCCTGATAGAGCCCAACAAATGCAGGATAGTGGCAATTGCGGAGCCGCGATCTAAGACAAGAGCGCTCACTGCGAGTCGATACGGCGTTGATGGCACTCTCGTGTTTGAAACTTGGGAGCAATTCCACGAGGCTTCTGCGGAGACCATCCAAACGAGCGGAAGGCGTCTTGCAGATGCGGTTATCATTGCCGTTCAGGACAGTATGCACGCGGAGCTTGTCGAGGCTTTCGCTGCGCAGGGATATGATATTCTGTGCGAGAAGCCGATGGCTACATCGATCGAACACTGCCTTCAGATAGAAGCTGCTGTGAAGAAAGCTGGCATTGTTTTTGGGATGGGGCACGGTGCGCTTCCTGTTCATATCCACCCACTCGTACAGCTGATTTCGTGCTAGTACTGCGGTATTCGCCGTACACTTGCGCCGTGACTGAGATTGTACGATCAGGGCAGCTCGGCCAACTTGTGAATGCCCAGCATATCGAGCCTATTGGCCACTGGCACTTTGCACACTCCTATGTTCGTGGAAACTGGTCGAAAGAGAAAGAAAGTAGCTTCTCGCTGATGACAAAGAGTTGCCAGTACGTTTGCGCCACCCAACTGTGGGGTGTCACAAGATAGAGATCTCCACGTGGCTAATCTCCCTGTCGGGCAGCGATATAGACATACTGTGCCACTGGTTCTCCCCAGACACCCCTGTCCGCGTATCGTCTTTTGGTGGGCTACAACACTTCCGCAAGTCGAGCAAGCCTGCAGATGCCGGAGATGCGACACGGTGCTTGGATTGTGCATACGAAAGGCAATGTCCGTATAGTGCGAAAAAGGGTGAGCCACCTGCCCGTCTGTCCGTCCGCGGGCCGTCGGTGGGTTTAGCATTTTGTCAGTTTATTTGGACAGGGTTGCCTTGGGTTTTACTGGCTGGCCAGTTGCCCCGCTCGTCGACGGAATCCCAGATATCGAGAACGTCACGGACGCGTTGACGAACGGGCCTTACGGGAAGTGCGTATACGAAGGCGATAACGACGTCTGTGACAACCAGGTGGGGACTGAGTCGCGCTGCACTCTACCGCACAAGTACCCCCCCCCCCTCCACCTACTAGTACTGATCACTCGCCCCGATGAAAGGTCGTCAACATCCAATATGCATCGGGCGCAACCGTGTCTTTCACAATGGTCGCCTACACCACGTTGGTCTGTGAGCGGCAGACCCGTCTGCACTTCACGCACGGCGAATTCGTCGGCGACATGAACGAGTTCACCGTGACCGACTTCCGCTCCGGTCAGACGACCGTGCATCGACCGCCTTCCGAAGGTGGCGGCCATGGCGGCGGCGACTTTGGCCTCATACGGGCCTTCGTCGAGGCCGTGCGGACGAGGCAGCAGGGTTTGCTGGGCACAGATGTTGCTGATGTCCTGAAGAGTCATCTAACCGTCTTTGCCGCGGAGCATAGTCGGAAGACGGGATCCGTGGTAGACTGTATAGAATTCGAGAACGCTGCTCGTCGTACTTGGGACGGACGCGTGCAAAGCTTGGTGGCTGGTATGTAGCCAACTAATGCGAGTGTAGCGTGTCCGCACGATCTACTATTACACGTCTGGGGGAGACACTTGCTAGGGTTATACTGGTGATAGGATGATTACATTGACGACAACACTGGACAATGCTAGGTATCGCGAGGTTGGAGGAATGTTTCGCAAAGCGTGAAGTAGAGAAAGATAACAGGTATCGCAAGGTATCGCAAAACGAAGTGGTGAGAATGAATTGGGTCGGTTGGAGTTAATAATGGAGGGAGGGCGTAAAACGTAAATGCAGCAACAATACAGTAGGTAGATCGTCAGTATATTATCGTATCAGTCTTGCAATTCAATCTCCCGTCGGATGCGTTCGCGAACTTCCCGGAGCCCGCCACCCTCTTTCTTGACTCGTCGCGGACTGCGGATGAGCACACTGTCCTGCTTCCCCTGGCTGGAGCCCGGGCTAGTTGGCACAAGCCTCTCGGTAGGGGTCTGCGCCGAAGCAGGCATTTCTAGCCACTCTTGTCCGTCAATGTCTAGTGGCTTGAGAAAAAATGGACATAGAGAAGTCAAAATAGTTAGGGATTCTTGGGCCTCAGCGGTAGACATAGGGACTGGAGACGACTTTAAGACTGCAGCAGCCACCTCAGAAGCAGGCAGAGCGCGACGCTTGCGAGCAGAGAGCCCCACGTTCGTTGTTGATGGTCCTGAGAAAAGCCTGACAGTACAATCAGCAACGGAAACCATTGGAAAGGCAAAGGCTTACATCCAGACGCTCTCAGCAACGCCCTCTAACCGGCCAAGCAGCACACGGCGTCGCATTTCTTCCTGGCTTAACTTCAGCAATTGTTCACGGCTGAGTTTCCCCCCGTGAATGTTTTTGCTTTTGCTAGGCGTCTTTGTAGGGGTGTTGGTCAAAGACTTCTGCCTTATACGTTCGTAGAGAGCCTGTCTCCGAGAGGAAGTTGGGGTCTGAGGGACCGTAGTGGCATTTGAGCCTCTTTGATGGACAGGAGTGGATGGCAACGAATCGTCGGGGTCCGTCTTGGAGGGTGAGACAGAAGGCGTCTTCGGAGTCATAAGCCCAGTCAGATCATCAAGCAAAGCACGGCGTGAGGGCGTTTTGGGGAATTGTACAGAATTCGTGGCTAAAGGCCTTGACTGTGACGCAGATACCTTGCTCGATGCGAGCGTATGTCTGAGAGAGGCACCTGAATTTGGTAGAACAGAGAATCCTTTTTGAGGTGACCTCAATGTTGGCGACGCTCTCGAAGCCCTCGGAGCCTTCGCAGGGGATGTGGGGGAGGGCGGCGACGACAATATCTTCACAGAAGACGGGGATTTGGGAGAGGCAGATGCAAGGAGCTGAGTGAGTTTCGAAGGTTTGTTGGGAACGATCAATTGTGGTAGATCAGCCATGGGAAGATTTGGTATCTGGGCCGCATCTGCATGTAGCTGTAAGAACATTAGACTGAAGTCCCTCACGAAGTCCGGCAACAGAACGGACCTCAACCCATCGCTGTAATTTTGACAGGACAACTTGTCGTCTCTTTTCACTGTCAGCGGTCCAACGTGCGACGGAAGCCATGCCACTACTCATATTTTTGTCTAAGTCCATTTCCACTTCGATCCCGACGCCATAAGCCGGGATTCGCGATTTTGAGGTCTTGGTAAAGTGGCTTGTTGGGCTAATCACGAAACCCATAGATCCACGTGTCCACTCCTTCGGCTGTTGGGACATAGATGGATCTTCCAAAAAGGGATTAGAGTCATCTTGAGACCTTTTTATCGTGGGTGGGACAACATCCCCTTCCCATTCCCAGAGCCAGCACAGGCGGGAAAGATCGTCCACGTCCAGCTTCACAGTGAGGCCTGCATATGCATTCAGGGAGTGATGATTCAGTACATTGCGCAAAACCCCGGTTTCTGCAGAAGGAGAGACAGCAGATGAAGCAAGGGCATGAGAAAGAGCATGTTGCAGAGCGGTCTGAATCGTAAAAAGTCGTAGCAGATGCGGAGGAAGAACAGAGAGGTCAGGGACTGATTCAGAGACAGAAGCTATTTTGGACCGGTTCGCTTTGACTGTCTTTGGAGGTGAAGGTGGTCTTGTTCACTGTCAGGAGAAAATTCGCGAAACAGGAGCAGGAGCTACGTGACTTACGCAGTCCTCAGCCTCTTTGGTGTCAGAGTCGTGTCATCCTCATCGTCAGACAAATATCGCTTTTTCTTTGGGGATATATGGAGTGAAGTGTAGAGATCAGACATGAGTGAGTGGTGGAAAAGAGAGCCGCGGTGGTTCGCGGTTCGTTAATGGACGCGTTTTACGCGATCACATGATCATTCCTAGTTAGACTGATCCAGGTGGTGCGATAAGCTTTTCTAACAAGAACTCAAAGTACTATAGTCGTCATCTTTAGAACACCTCAGAGTGGCCGTGCGATATTTGTCGTTTCTCCAAGAAGACTCTATATTTGGCGAAAGACGAATATCACAAATGCCGCACGACGTCCCCGTGGTATGTACAGTACGGTACAGTACGTACAGCCTGGCTGCGACAGGACATTATCACACCACTAACGATGCCCTTGTCAGATCATGTATCGGATGCTTTGAAGGAAAAACATGAGATGCATATCATTATTGGTATAGAGGCTTGCTCTCAACTAGGGTATCCACTTCACTGTCCGTCCGTTGCGTGTGAGGATCTGACTAACGCTAGCGTCCCAGCACATAGGGGCTTCCATCAACTATCTCAAGATAGAAACTCTACTCGGGTCATCTGCGCTGCGTTCAATTCGCAGGACACGGGGCGCCCGTGTATTTGGGTTCGCGAGCGCCGGCCGTGGGTCTTCACAGAACTTTAAGTCACAGCCTGGTTTCCTTCACCTCGCCACGCCCCGTCCGCAGTCCTATTGCTGCAGACATATATAAGACGTGTTCTCGGAAGTGATCTACTTGTTAAACTTCACTTCCTAAGCTTCACATAAGGTCACTACATCCGTAGCACCATCTTTTCCTTGTAACTGCGCTCCCAAATGGTACATAAGCCAAACAAACAAGAACAATGGTGAGACTTCTACGAACTGTGATTCAGTCGATGGGTAGCTTATTAAATATTTCTCTAGGCGGGAACTCCTGGCTGGAGTTCAGGGTGCGTGGTTCAAAGACCCTGTGCATATACCCTACTCAACTGCTCCAATCAGAGCTCGCTAAGGCTACGTCCGATGAGAACGTGCAGCTCGCCCAGAAAGTGAAAGAATTAGAAGTCGAAGTAACTGTTTGGAAGCAGGCCCACTCGGTTGCGAGAGACGCTCAAGACCGCGAGAACAAATCGACCGCGGGGAGCATTGCTCTCTGTGTGATTGACGGAACCCGGAGCGTCTTTTCCACCAATTATATTTCCCAAGGCGGGGAAGGCGGGAGAAAGGCCGGACAAGAGATTGTCCGGGCTATCACAGATTCCCTCGCCGATGACAAGTCCCTTCAAGATATAAACCTCAGGCTTTCCATTGCCATATACGTCAGGAAACCCCGGCTTCGTGACGATATGGTCATCGGAAACTTCTGTACTCCCGAGCAATTCGACGACTTTTTTGTCGGTTTGAATGAAACGCCACATTTAAATATAGTTGACGTAGGCAGCAAGAGGGACGCTGAGAAGAAGATAGAAGGTGAGCAACTTGTAGGTGGTCGAACCGAGCGCTTCTAATATACCCACCTAGAATATCTGCAACTTTTCGCTGGTCTTCCCCAGGTCGTCCGCATCTTCTTTAGCGGTTCGTATCATTTCTCGTGACCAGTACCAAATTGACCGCCTTCGCTGTGGCTAGGCGGAACTGGTTCCGAATACTTGTCTATTTTGCCTACCCTCGAGAATTGCACCGCTACTAACAAGCTGGTCATCTTGCGAAGCTATACCAGTCCCACTTTTGGCACGTTCGCACGCATCCCTTCTCTTATGTTGGCGGGCCTATTTATGAAGAATGTTCCTGCGGGCCATCCGAGCTCTGTAACACCTCTCCCTCCCACCTCGCCTTCTCCATTCCCTCTGGCGGAACCTGATACTCCTGACACTTCTCCGTGGTCTTCCAATGCGCAACGCAGGCAGACCGTCATAGACCCGACTCTTGTAAGCTTTGATACCATATACCTATTTTGGAAACTGAAGGATTGGTACAGCCCTTGTATAAACGTGAGTTTTCGCTGAGCGTATCATATCTGCTCATTTTACTGACTAGTCACAGAGAATCCACCTCCATGCAATGAGTACTATCTCATGGAGGCTTGTTCTAAAGAGGTAAGCGTGAACTGTGGAATTTATAATTACGAGATCATGCTCAAAATACATATATTAGGGCCGCTGCAGGTACTCGCATGAATATACTCTGACGGAAGAACAACTCGCTACACTTGCCAAGAACGCGAAGCAATCTCCATGCTGGTACTTGAACAATGGTACGCTCTTGTCTGCTTGATGAAAGAATCCAGGAGTAACCATGACGATGATTCCCAGACAGACAGTGTCCGTATGGAGAGAGTTGCTGCTGGGGCCATGTTTGTCCATTCGGTGTGAAGTGCATGTTTTCTGTAAAGGATAAGTGTCGCTTCAAAGCAGGTAAGTGGCAGATCAGCTCACGGCCCGGATATGGGTGTTGATGTCATCTCAGGTGGGATGCATCGTCCAAGGGGTGACTTCCTGTAAGCACCCACAAACACTTAATGACTCGGCTGCTAAGACTAAGGTCAAAGATGGGATTGAATGTTGAAAGGTTGCGCAGGGATGGTTGCGCTTTGAACAGAATTTCGTTTTTAAGATCACAATACGTTTTTTGAATTGAAATATTGTTAAAAGTTGACCGGGACGTGCCGCTAGCAATCGTGGGAACATCGATACTGGTATCATCATCTGGTGGTGGCACGTTGTTGTGGCTTCTGTTTTTTGACCATCCGACCGTACGACACAACCATACGACTGATTACTGGTAGCCCCGTCAACCACTACATCTCGATACAATGGCCGAAAAACACGATGAGGCTGATGCCAGTGACTTCGCAGCAATCAATACCCCAGGCAGGCGCCCTTTCTCATGGTTGTCACGCTATTCTGATCCGTGTTGTAGGCTACAAGCCCGCTGCGGGTAAAAGTGTAGACGAATATCGCGAACTAGACGCTGGTGATGACAGTTTGGCGCGTTG
This sequence comes from Lactarius sp. MG50, assembly GCA_003314065.1. Taxonomy (NCBI): domain Eukaryota; kingdom Fungi; phylum Basidiomycota; class Agaricomycetes; order Russulales; family Russulaceae; genus Lactarius; species Lactarius sp. MG50. Next base: position 5,089 of record QLOZ01003163.1, on the reverse strand, counting down.
GAAAGCCAGCCTTGGACTCGATGCAGCTTCTAGCGGGGATACGAGCCAGCCCAAGGTCGTTCTTTTTTTTTTTGATTATCAATAGCCCATTATTTCCACTTACCCTTCGCTCGCATAGCTTACCATCCTGAGCTTGGAGCTGACCTCTCCCACTCTGCCTGAAGGGAGGTCGATCAAACTTGATCTCACTAATGAATCCCAACGAGAGCATTACAAGAATAACCCTATTCAAGTGAAGGAGGGAGCACCGTACAAGTGAGTATGCCTTTCAATGCTTCACTCACAGTAGCGTCACCGCGATGCTCGAGCAGGGCTATCATTGCATATAAAGTTAACCACTCCATTGTTACCGTACGGTCTCATGAAAGACACAATTTTATGTAATTCTGACAGCAGGATTAGGGTGTTCGTTACATACAAGTGATCAAGCGCTCCGTTGTCAAAGGTGTGTCTCGATCCAGATAATGACCAAGCCTATAGGTCCTGACTCCTGATGTAGAAAAGGTGGAAGCTATGCTTGGTTCCTACAGCGCAGACCCGAATCCACGCTTCACGGAAGTGATCAATGACGAGTTCCCTTCGGGGATGATAGCTAGGGGAACGTACAAAGTCAGAAGCAAAGTCATTGATCTGGATGAGCATGTGTGGCTTGGTGCGTCTATCTTGGCAATCCCCGAATTTATATCAGAATAATTGTCAATCGTGTAGACTGGGAATGGCAGCTCAAGATCGCAAAGGACTGGTGAGAACTGGTTGGCATTGTCAACGGATCTGTGGATGTCGTGAATGTAGTGTAGCTCTCACTTGGTTTTTTTTTCAACGTCGTTGGATTCGGAGGTATTTCGATAAGATAAGATCGTCCCATGAGCGCTTTTGAGTTGTGACTTGGACGTTACACCCTACCGCCGCGACGAGTGCCTTGGTGATGACATTTCTGAGATGCCGCGGCTCCCTTTCTCCTTTGCGTGCACTTTCCTCTGGGACAAGACCTGATTTCAGACGGACGCAACGCGTTGATTCCGCAAAAGTTCTAGCGTTAGTCTATTCTACGCGAAGCTCATCACCAACTACTCCAACGACATGGGTGGACCGGCTCCCTCGAAAAGTGCAACCATATTTTTATCTCACTCGCATCGACAAACCCATCGGCACTCTTTTATTATTCTATCCTTGCAGTGCGTCGTCTCTCCAGTCCCTTGACCGACTGGGACCCGTGCAACTGTCCTGAACCTTACAGCCTGGTCAATCACCATGGCCTCATATGCGCTCAACGCGCCCCCATCCGTCCCTCTGACGTATATCGCTCTGTTCGGCACCGGCGCGTTGATAATGCGAGGGGCAGGATGCACGATCAACGACCTGTGGGACCGGAACTTGGACACCGCCGTTGGTACGCCCCGCGTTCCGAGCTGTGCGGCGCTGCCCCGCCGTGCGGACTATCCCACCAACTAACAAATCCACACCTCCGTGGGACGGTGCACACAGAACGTACAAAGACGCGTCCGCTCGCACGGGGGGACGTCTCACCACGTCAGGCCATCGCGTTCCTCGCGCCACAGCTGGCGGCGGGCCTGGCGGTGCTCACGCAACTGAACTGGTACAGGTACGTATTGTCTGTCTGTGCATCTATTCCTTCCTTCCATCCCTCCCACCCACCTCAGCCGAAAAGGAAACTCACACCCCTGAGAACGCGCAGTATCGTCCTGGGCGCCTCCTCGCTCTCCCTAGTGACCACATACCCGCTCATGAAACGGATCACCTACTGGCCCCAAGCCGTCCTCGGTGCGCGGCCCTCCTCCCTCCTTTCACCTTCCAAGTCCTCCCGAGCTGACTATGATCACCCGCCTCGCCTTCGCCCTCGCCCTTGATGCTGGCGCCACCAGGTCTCGCTTTCAACTGGGGCGCGTTGCTAGGTTGGTCCGCCGTGGCCGGCGCGGTGCATTGGCCAGTAGCGGTGCCGCTCTACGCGGGCGGCGTGCTCTGGACGCTGGTGTACGACAGCATATACGCGCACCAAGACAAGGCGGACGACGTGCGAGTCGGCATCCGCTCGACGGCGCTGTTGTTTGGCGAGCACACGCGCTCGGTCCTCGCTACGTTCTCCGCAACCTCGGTCGGCTGTATCGCGCTTGCTGGTTACCTCAACGCCCAGGGTGCACCATTCTTCCTCGGAACTGGCCTCGCTGCCGCGCAGCTCGCGCGCATCGTACACCGGACAGACTTTGATGACCGCACGAGCTGTGGAATGGGTTTTATTGCTTGTGGGTGGGTAGGTTTTTGGGTATGGATGGGTGCTCTAGGAGACTATGTCTGGCTACGACTTACGGCAGAAGAAGAATCCCCCTTGAGTATTGAATCATAGAAACGCATGATATTACAATTGATTTCTAAGGTGGTGTCAACGTAAAAAGTCGTGATAAGTCAACCAAATGGTAAGGATGAGCAAGGGCGGATGTGGTGGAACAGGGTAAAGAAACAAATTTGACTTCAACACGACATCGACCTCCGAATGCTAGAAAAACATATGAAAGAAATACACAAACCTACGCAGATGGATGGAAGGATATAGTAGAGTGGGTTCTGGATTTAAGCCAACCTTTAAAGCCAACAACTAACATGGTCCAGCAGAATGCAAAACATGTGACAGCAACAGCAACATTGAGGAACATCATCACATCTATTAAGCATACGATCAGCCCGCAAAAACCGACAATAACAGAAACTGGCCTACCATCGTAACCCCTACGCATAGCAGCAAACGTAATTTCCTCGTCGCTCATAACAAAGATCAGACCCCCGCATGAAAGGAAGAAACTGGCGACGGCTTCGGAAGGGGGACGGGATGGATGGATGGAACACGGGGGGTTAAGCCAGACAAAGAAGTAGGTCAAGCAGCGCAAGAATGCAAACCCGGTGAGACAATATCCCCAAAGCGCATGTATTTTGACCTTCCCGAAACGTTAACACATGCTACGGAACGCACGTGGTAGGGCATTCACCTGGAACAGATACGTCTGAAAGTGGGTGCTCATCGCGGCTCCCGTTACGCCCATTACCAACGCAGGAAACGGATTGAAGCTACTTCTGTAACTGGCAGGCTCTGTGATGACGTCACTAACCTGGCTAGAGCCATTTAAAGACGCAAAAGACTGGGCTGTGAACCAACGTCGTAGACGGCGGGACTCAAGACCCATCCCGACCAAGCCCGCGAACCAAAACATGACAGCGATGCTAATGTGTTGAATTTGCTTGCTGGTATAAGGGTCGCCGGGTTGAGCGCCAAAGCGTTCCATCCAGGTATTGGTTATGCCGTATAGAAATATCACAGATGATTCGACAAACTCCGCGGAGACATGCTGACCGGTGGGAGAACGGTTCCACGCCCAACCGAAATCGGAGAATGACCCAAGGAAACGGGCAAAAGTAACAAGACCATAACACCAGAAAATCCCACCCTCTGCGCGACCGGATTAGTATGAGTCATTGACGCGTTGAAGGGGAAAAATGATAAACTCACTGATGATATGAGCAAGACACCCGTTTAGATAATTCTCACGGCAACCGCCAGTATATATAACAACTCCGTGCATCAATTGTGCGAAGCCAGCTAAAACGAGGAACCGCTCCAAGGTTCCAAATAGAAGTTGACGGAGGCGACGTGGAAAGGAGATGCTCTTGGCGCTGGCATCTTGATCCGGTAGGGCATCATCAGAATGCTGAGAGCTTCGTGAGAAGCGGTGGCCGACGAGCGTGTGGTCAGAAGTCGGGGACTCCGCCAAGTCCACCGTGTCATACCGAACTTTGTTTACCCACTGGGCGGTCTCATCATCATGGGAGTTCGCATCGCCGGTGGCTGCGGCGACAACACGACGATTGCGATGGACGCGTGTCTTAAGATTCCCGTCTAATTCCTCCACCTCTCCCACGATCAACCTGGTGTATTCGGCATCATTGATGCCGAGCACGTGGTTATCTTCTCGGCCAAGAATTACGAAATTCCAGAAAGAACGGATGGACAACTTTCCACCTCGCTCGATGGACCTGACGTACGAGAAGAGCCGACTAGCGCATGCGAACAAATCGATCGCCGAAAGGGTAAAGGCCAAAACGAGGACAAGGTATCCATAAGTGCAATGCGTCTGCCCCTCATACCTGCAAACGATGAATCATTGAGGAGACTTCCGGCACGAGGAATCATGGGACTGACATGTTCGGTGTAAGCTTGCGATATAATCCGCTCGACGCACAACCCAAAATAACAAAGATCCAGAATAAGATCATGGCAAAGCCGTGCCAGGCATGATTTACGGAACGAAGAGCAATTCCTGTCGTGAGGAATCAGAAGCGATGTGGTTGAATGGAGGCGACCAGGACAAACCAGCTGGAAGAGCGCCAAAGAAAGCCAGGGTCAGGAACAAGGCGTGTAAAACCATGAGAGTAGGATATCTAGTTTCTCCAGAAGTGTGGTCATCAATGTCGATGGACCAATAGGAGGGTGGAGTCGGAGCGTGGTGTAGAAGGACCTCGGTCTCATTGAGTTCGACGACGGGTGCCGCGTTCGCATGGCCATGGCCATGACCATGCTCATCGCCATCACGAATGTATAGAAGCGAGCTAACGACATCTGTCCTCTCAGATAGGTCGGAGGAAGATGGATTTCGGGGAGCGAAATTGGCGGGAGATGAGATTAGTGAAGGGACAGCGACTGCATGGTCCGCGGCGTAAAGGGCGAGAGAGGGAAGGAGAAGGCCGAGGGTAAGGCCGTAGAGATGCATGGGGGGTGGGGGGAAAGGGGAAAGATGGGGGAACGAGCGCAGGACTAGGAACACTAGCTGGTGGCGGCAGCCAGGCAGCACACATATAGAGATAACCCATGCCCATTTTTAAAAGCGATGAGGCCAGTCCTTCTGATCTGAGCGGCGGATCTCGGCGCATGCTTGGCTTGGCTTAATAATGCATGGCTTGGCAACTCCCCTTCCGACTAATATTCCATTCCCCACCGCGAGTAACTTCAAGTTAGCGCATTAGAGCACACGAGAGTGTCCAGGAAAGTCAGTCAGGGACGGCGTACGGCTGCGGCTGCGACCGA
>QLOZ01003148.1:0-27015 GCA_003314065.1 Lactarius sp. MG50 | reverse complement strand
GGGGGTTAAGGAGCGGGTAGGTAGAGGTCAAGTCAGGTCAGGAACTCACCTCGCCATCACGCTTCCTGAGAAAAGGGTAAAAACGTCGCTGGGGGTGTCCGTGCTCGTCGAGCTCCGAGGGTGGGTCAGGTGGTGCCGCACGGGGCCCTTCCGTCTCGAGACGGCGCAGGAACTGCAGCGCAGCGTCCGTGCGTGCGTTCCCCCCACCTCCACCTCCACCGTCGCCGCCGCCGCCGGTGCCGGTACTGCTACTGCCCTCGACGTACCCGAGCCGATCGCGGAGCAACTCGGCGACGTACTGGGCTTGCACGATCGCACGGCGGTCGAGGAGCCCACGCAGGACGGCCGTATGCGCAGTTAGCAGCACCCGCCGCTTCCCAGCCTCGCCGCGGCCGCCGCGCGCTAACAACTCCGACCTCAACTCCGAGTCTGTGTCCGAGTGGTGATGGTGATGGTGGTGGTGCAAAGATAGGGGGGAGGGGGAATGGGAATGGGAATGGGAATGCAGGAGCATCTCGCGCATCACGTCGAGCATGCGTAGCGCCGCCGCAGGTTCGCCGTGTCGCGCCTGCAGCGCCGCGCCCGTGCTGAGGATCGGCGCGCTCAGCGCTACGCTGCGGTCTTGCATGTCGTCGAGGACTTGGAGGGCGCGGTTGGCGCCGCGGAGGAACGTGAATGCGATGAGGAACGGTCGGAAATGCGCGGCGTCGTATCGCTCGGCTGGCGCCACGGTAGGTGTGGAGCTACTATCACCACCACCGTGGAGCTCGCGCTCTGCTGGTTCGTGCTCGTTGCGGTTCTGCTCGACGCGCGCTACGACGGATCGCTGAGACTGTGCGCTGCGCGCGAGGAGTTGGTCGTAGAGGGCGAAAAGCTCGTCCTCGCTCTCGCAGAGCTGGACAAGCGCCGTCCAAACGAGGGCGGTGTGATGGGCTGTCGGCCATAATTTAGAGGGCAAGTTGAAGGTCGTTTCCGTGATGCGGGGTGGGAGGGTCCAATAGTGAAGGCGCAAGTGCGGAGAGTAGTGGTCGCGTTTCCACAGACGTCGCTTGATATCCTCCGCAGGTACCCCGACGGCGTGGAAATACTTCTCGAATACCCAGAGAACATGCATAAACTGACCGCGACGGTAGTGATGCAATAGCTCCGCGAGGAGAACCGTGGATGTCGCATAGAGTGAGAGTCTGTAGGCGCGGGAGCGAAGCTTGTTCACTACAACGTTGCCACGAAGGCCGGTCTTGTAAATATTGAAATAAGGTACAATGTTAGCTGCATAGGCCGGTAACCCTGATTGCGAACTACGCTTTAGCATGGCCAAAGCGAGGGCCCTGTTCACGGCTACGTTTTGTTTAAGAGAGATGGGAGGAATCGGTTTTGGGGAGGAAAGGTTCTCATTGATGAATCGGCTCTTCGCGACATCGAGCGACCGACAGCCAAAGAGAGCCCGAGCCTCCTCTGCGGACTCCTTTAGACCATCGGCCTCAAGCTTTCCTAGGAGGTACTGGTAGGTGTACTGCGTAAGATGGAAACCGCGCTCGCGTGCTCTCTTGGCCATTTGGAGAGCAACTTCCGGTCGACCAGCAGTGCAATGCGTTCGGACAAGGATGCTCCATAGTCGCTTCGAGGTATCTTTGTATCGAGTCTCCGCACGACTCGTAAGACGGAGCTTGTTCCGCCTGTAGTCATCGTCGGCCGCCATCATCTCGTCCAATATGCGCAAACTGACGTCCGGGTGGGCGTAACGCGTCAAGCAAGCAACGACGGGAGCACCCATACTACGGATGTACCCTTTTGACGAAAGGATGACGCCAAAGTGAGCGACGTTCTCGAGGTCCAGTTCACTTGAGTTGAAAAACAGAGCCGACTCGAGGTTAATCAAATGATGAGTCGCCTTATTGGTTTCGGCCATGCTAGGAAGGAGGGAGAGCCAATTCGCAAACATCTCTGCACGGTTTGGGGGCCAAGGACGTCGGCGCAGGAGACACCGTGCAGCATGATAGTAAGCGAGACTAGGGCGTATCGGTACCTCCATTCCGACCAGCTCTCTGCGCACCTCTTCCGCCGCTGCGATCTTTCCTTTCCGTGACAGTTGTTCGAGCAACCCGCTCGCGTTATGAGGTTTATTCACGATCCGAGAGGATGATAACTTTCGGCGTTTGGAGAAAGAGCGGGGTAAGCGCACCACGTCATATTCATCTGACCAAGACTCGAAAAGAGAAAGGTCGGGTGAAGCAGATGGATAAGGAATCTCGTTGAGAGCTTTCATCGCAGGAGTTTCTTCGCCGTCGAGGGTTAGAGAGGTGCTGAATGCCTTGAGAGCTGACGCGGGTGAAGACCATAATAAAGACTTGAAGTGGTTGTGCAGACGAAAGAGACCGTTTGGCAAGGCCAAGATGGCCGGGGTCATCAAGAAGGTGTGAGTGAGGGATTTGGCACGTGGTAAGCGTGGGAAGGTTTTATGATTTGTTGAGGTGGCGCGTGGATCCTCCGTCTTGTGCTCACTTTTAGACGCGAATCCGTCATGGACTCACCAAAGCGCACCGCTTCCCCTTCTCCCTCTTCATCCGATACAAAACGCATTAAACTTAATGTCCCACCACAAAATCAGGGTGCAACACCCGTCGATCCAGAGAACGCCCCGGGAAAGCGTGCCGAACTTGATCCCATCCAAGGTGGCGAACTCGGGAACCTTCCAAATGACCCGCCCCCAGTGCCCGGTCCAGAAACTGGCGGAAAGGTCAAAGTCCTAAAGGGTGAGGGCGACGGTGAGGAGGAAAACCCAGATGTGGAAATGGCAGAAGGAGGCGAAGAGGAGGCAGAATCGGGCGAGGAGAACGACGATGAAGACCCCGCACAACTCGAAGCTAATAGGCAGCGCGTTGAAGACCAGGCCCGCAAGTACCTCGCCGCGCAGACTCACGAAGTCATCATACCCTCATACTCTGCCTGGTTCGACATGTCTAAGATCCACCCTGTCGAGCGACGCGCGCTCCCAGAGTTCTTCAACTCGCGAAACAGATCAAAAACACCGTCAATCTACAAAGACTATCGGGACTTTATGATCAACGCCTATCGTCTCCGGCCTACAGAATACCTCACTGTCACAGCATGTCGACGGAATCTCGCAGGCGACGTATGCGCTATTATGCGTGTACATGCTTTTTTGGAACAGTGGGGTCTGATCAATTACCAAGTGCGTATGAGCTTGTATTGAACCCCCAAAGCGTCCGCTCTAATGCAGATTACCTAGATTGACCCAGAAGCTCGTCCCGCCGCCCTTGCTCCTCCATTTACTGGTCACTTCCGGGTCATTCTTGATACCCCCCGTGGTCTCCAATCACTACATCCAGGAACTCGTCCATCGCAACATCCTAATACAGCTGTCAATGGCGTCAAACCCCAGTCATCTGCCACCCCAGCCTCGTTAGAGCTTCGCTCTAACATCTATCAGACTACGTCAAAGGCATCACGCCAGATCACCGAAGCAGAGGCTAGCACGTTAGCAAATGGCGCAACCTCGGGCGCTGTAAATGGCTCTGCGGGACGGAGTATCGCGACAGTGACCTATAAATGCGACACCTGCGGCTCCGACTGCACAGCTGTACGGTATCACTCGCTCAAGGTGAAAGATTTTGAGCTCTGCCAACCTTGTTATCTGGACGGCCGTTTCCCTTCGACCATGTTTAGTGGAGACTTTGTCAAACTCTCAAACGTCAGCAGCAGTGGAAATGCGCATGGCTCAGGCAATGGGGATGCGTGGACAGATCAGGAAGTCCTGCTCCTGCTCGAGGCGGTGGAAATGTATGACGACGATTGGTTTGCTATCGAAGCGCATGTTGGCACTCGCTCAGCGCAACAATGCATACGCAAGTTCCTTGAGCTACCGATCGAGGACCCATACCTAGCAAGCGAAGGCGAAATGGGCGCGTTACGGTACGCACGGGTGCCGTTCGAACAAGCAGACAATCCTGTAATGAGTGTTGTCGCATTCCTCGCCGGAGTTGTTGGTCCAGGAGTTGCCGCAGAAGCTGCCAAGACGGCATTACACGACCTTACAGCAGACGGGGGAGAGACTACGGAGGGCAAAGAGCGCACAGAATCGAAGAAGGACGACGCTCCGAAAGATAGTATGGACGAAGACGCTACCGAAAAGTCATCCGGCCCGGTCGATGCTTCCGCTAAAAGCACCGCCCCTGCGGTCGATGACATGTCTGTCGATGGACCAGCCTCTAAGCCTGCTCCGGGCGTTCCCCACTCGAGGGTGGTGCGAGCCGCAAATCTGGCGCTCAATTCTTCAGCCAAGGCGGCTTCCGCACTCGCCGACGCAGAAGAAACACAGATCCGCTCGACGCTCGCTGCGGTGATCAAGCTGACGCTGACGAAACTCGAGATGAAGATGTCGCAGTTTGAAGAGCTGGAGGACATATTGGAGGAGGAACGGCGGACCCTCGAAGCTGCGAGAGTGTCGTTGGTGAACGAGCGTATCGGCCTGAAGCGCGCTCTTGAGGGGGTGCGCGCGGAGCTCGCTAGGCACTCGAACGGCACCGGCAGTGCGGGCGCCGTGGCGGCAGCTGTCGCGCAGACCGGTCTTGGAACTACTGGCCAGGGTTTACGCGCGACAGAGGTGCAAGGTGGCGCTACCGCTGAAGGCGAGGGAGGTCCCTTGGGCGGTGGGAACATCGCGGCGTTATCTTAACGGCCCACTAGCGTGGATGATAGTAGATGTCAGATCCCCGAGCAACGTGTATCTCCCCATTCTCTCTCTCTTTCCCTGTTCTTTCTCTGCTCTGTGAAGTATGTTGTCTGCCGTATAGCTCTAGGATCTCGTATACTACTACCATCGTCCCACCTTGCTCGCGTGTTTGTCAACCAGGCCATAAAGTATAAGACCTGTGGAATCCTGTGCTCGCTATGCGTTATGTCACGTACTATAAGTATTCACTTCTGACCCCCGCGGGACGACACGTACCTATTTACCCGCGCATACTGATGGTGACTGGAGGACCGAGATGATCTTCGAGACCCGCTATTCTATCTCGTAACCTCAACGAGCTATGAGGTTACAGGGACACAATGGCTCAGCTCAATTGCGATCCCAAATCCTAATCAAGCTTGTTGGATGCAGGAGTGTCGGGGTACTCGTCGGAGGCCGTCTCAGGCTGGTTCTCTCTCTCAGCCGAAGACTCGCATACCTTCTTAAAGCTAACCCATAACGTAATAATATGATGCCCCCATGTGCACCGAGTTCTAGCAACTATACTGTAGTGAGAAGACGTCAAACTGGCATTTTCGAGTACTTTTTGTTGGAGCGAGCAGTCGAACTCAGGCCGCCACACAGTATGCCGCGGCGCGCGGTGGTCAAGGTGGAGCCCTATAATACAATGCCGCAGCGAAAGTTTTTCTTAAAGTTTCTTATAACGTTTATTTCATATCTGAAACTACAGCCGGCACTGGCAAGCGTTGTACAGTACATTTGCAACAGAAATTATCAAAGCCCTCGCGCGCTACCTTTCCCTCCTCAGCTCGCCATGTGCCTTTCAATCATAGTATCAAGCGGCTCCGGCTGGTTGGACCTGTTTCTCATCCCATTCTCTCCCGGTGAGGGAGTGATACGGTGCGGAAAGTGCTCAACTCTTGGCGGTGCAAGCTGGTAACACGTTGCACTATTTCCAGGCGGTGTTCAAGTCACACCGGTGTTAAGTGTAAACTTGAACTGGCGGCAACACTACGGGTCAGACCCCTCAGACCGGCTCAGACACCCCTGAATTTGCTGATGGCCCCAGCGTGTTTCTTTCGTGGTGATGTTATGAACACAGCCACACACATGTTATGGACGTGTTCTGTGTGCAGCGTACGCGTGTATGTTGCACACACCTCGACTATAGTAGAGCCACAACCCCTCCCCCAGTAATACATAGATCCCTCAAATCTCTCTCTGCCAAATTTCTACCACTAATGTTCGATGAGCCCTCATAAGTACGTCGAAATCCCTCGCTGGTTCCCATTGCCAACGTATCTGACTTTGTACTCACTAATTGTAATCTCTATTCAGGCGCACTCGAAAGCCCATCAACGGTCCATCCTCAGGCTCCCAACCAAGCGTTAATATCACCCAAAATTCATCCTCTCACGGCTCTCCGGCCTCCATAGATGGCGCTTCTGAGACCCGCAAGACGGGAAGGCGTGTCGTACGTCGTCGGAACGAATCAGAGCAACGAGGACCAGGTACGTCTGACTCTTATGCGCTGCGCCCACAACGATCCACTTAGTTGTGTCGTGCAGGCCGGATTTCTCCACATGTGACAATTGGAGCGCTCCCCGACAATGTTCTCCTAGAAATCTTCGACTTCTACCGAGAGGCTGAAATTCGGATACCGGAGCCATGGCCGTGGAATAGGCTGGTGCACGTATGCCAAAAATGGCGATACGTCGTGTTTGCATCCCCGCTACGCCTCGATCTGTACCTTCGCTGCACATCTAGAACGCCTGTGAGGGAGAGGTTGGATGTCTGGCCGCCCTTGCCTATCAAGATACACTTGTCGCGTTCCTATGATGTGGATAACGTCATTGCTGCGCTCGGGCACCGTGGGCGCGTGCGCCAGATTCGGATCCCCGATCTAACAAGTTCACAATTGGAGCGACTGGTCACAATGATGCAGGAGCTATTTCCGGCACTGACATTTCTTCAACTTTCGACTCTTGAGACTCCTCCGGCGCTTCCAGATATGTTCTTAGGTGGATCCGCCCCATGTCTACGAAAACTCGATCTGAGCGGCATTCCATTCCCGGGATTGCCAAGACTTCTTTTGTCTACCAGTGACCTTTCTCGTCTCTCCCTTGAGCGGATACCGCATACCAGTTACATTTCACCAGAGACAATGGTGACATGCCTATCCGCATTGACTAGGCTCACATGGCTGACCATCGAATTCGAATCCCCTACCCCTCGCCCCGATCGAAGAGGCCGACGTCCACTTCCCCTAACACGTGTTATTCTCCCTGCTCTCATCGAGTTGCGGTTCCGAGGTGTTAGCGAGTATTTGGAAGACCTAGTGGCCCGAATCGATGCTCCTCGACTCAACACTCTCCACATCTCTTTCTTCAATCAGCTCATCTTTGACATCCAACAACTCCCCTACTTCATCGATCATGCAGGGATACTCAGGTCATTCAGTCGTGCGGAGGTAATCTTTACCAGCCGCGTCGAGCTTATTCTTTATTCACCAAAGGGGACAAATCCCCTCAAAAAACTCAACTTGGGAATCAATTGCCGAGCGGTAGATTGGCAAGTCTGGTCTATGGCACAGATATGCAACCAATTTTCGTTTCTCCTGTCCATCGTTGAACAGCTCGACATCCAAGTTAACTATTTTTATCCGGAATCAACTCGGCAAGTCGACATGGAAGACACGCAATGGCTAGACCTATTCCGCCCATTCACTGCTGTTCGGACCCTGCGGATACGCCGCAAGCTGCAGTCGCTCATCGTGCCAGCACTGCAAGAACTCACTGGGGAAAGGACCACGGAGGTGTTACCTTCACTGGATAGCCTTTACTTAGAAGAGTATCAGCCATCTGTATCTGGCCAGCAAACCATCGATCCATTCATTGCTGCGCGCCAGTATTCCGATCACCCAGTCGCTGTGTACCGCTGGGAAGGACCAGAATACGGAATCTATTGGTAGCGATTAGTGCTCCTCATTCTTCATTCCCCTAATTCTCGGTGTGTCTAGTCTACTACTACTCCACTCCTATTTCTGCATGTTGTTTCAAACCTCCCTGTGTTGACATAGTGAACTCAATCCAACCATGGGCGCACCCCCGATGTAGTATAATATTCATACCGGATCCATCTATGAAATACAATGCATCAAGTCGAACAAAGCAATCAGCTACAGAAACTTATTGTGATAGTCATCAGCAAATTGGTCAAAATTTTGGGCATTTTCAGACATTGCCGGAGCCAAAAATGTTTTCTGTGTTACGATGCTTTCCAGACATTTATAAGGCAGCACGAGAGATTATACACCTTGAGTAAGCCGAAATCGGCGTGAAAACGCAATCCTGTAATCCCCTAATGAGATTAAGCCTGAGGTTGAATGTACGCTGTGATGGCACTCGGGCCCCGGGTTCGCTCGTTTCTTGTCACATCTTCTTCAATCGGCAAATCCTCGAGACTTCATTTTAACGATCCGTATTCTATACGTGCGGAATTCACAGAGCCGTGATCTCGTTTTAGCAACGAAAGCTAGGAAACTTCTGGGGCGTGCGAGTTCAGCGCTCAGCGCCCTCGAACAGCTTGGCGACGTCAACTCCTGCCCATACGTGAACACCACATCAATCAGCGCGGACTAATAGTACCAATCCAGACTGCTATGTATGAGATTCTTGATCATGCACGTTGAGTGTGGTATATTAGACAGCTGTAGGCCAGAGTGTCGGGCCACTGCGAGCGGCTCTGTGTCTCCATTTCGACACGTTGTATCAGCATGGCGTCTTGTCAGGCTGTGTGCGTACGGTTTGCGCGTTGGAATCTTCCCAAGCCCCTTTCCTCATCTATGCTTTCTGGTACGTCCACGTTCTAGTCGTGATGACCGTTTGTCGACCCATAGATCCAAGTCTTGGAGAACAGCCTGCTGGTGGGTCTTTTATATTCCCAAATTTGCCTTGCTCTGCATGCACGCAGATTGGCGACTTTTCGAAAAAAAAACGTGAGGACGAAGTGGCAAACACAGGCCGTTGAACAGCCATCCGTCGAGCTCCACTGCAGTGCGGTGCCTTCGCGCAATCACAGCCCGTGGGCCGTAGTGACATTGAAACACGAGTCCAGATCCAGGAGCGGCAAGACAAACTCGGCGCACAAATCTATTGGTGAGTACTTCACAGATCTAAGGACCTGATGAAATGGGCAGTTTTGGCATCTACTAGTAGTACAAGATTTGCGTGATGGAGGCGGTTTCGGATTTACCGTTGAACTTTTCTTCTTCGCGCTCCGACAACTTTTATCCACGTCTTCATGACGGGAGCCGAACTCGGTCTCCTACATTGGCATTTCAAACATGGCCATTATATCTCACTGAGAAGACAGAAGCAAAGATTCAGTCGGAACTGATCGAATCCTTGATCTCGTTTGCGATCTTGGTTAAACACAATACGACCTCGTGGGGCTTATGTCAGATCAGCTCAATGGACACCACGGCTCGCGTATTGGTGTTGTTACGCAAGAAATCACGCCTCAGCCTTCACGGACGTTACGTACAACCAGACATCGGTCCTCGGAATAGTGTGTCGGCGGTGATTAACATTACAGCGGTTTTCATTAGAAGTGGCCCTTGTTTCTACGATCATACTAGCGGACCTCCAAGATTTGACAGCGGGGATCATAGTTAAGTCAAAATGAAATTATTCGGTTATTAGTTATCTTGCAAGATTTGGGGTTATCAAATAGCTATCCCCTGCCTGCCAGCGTCTCTCCCTCCAAGTTCTGAGTTATCATTACAGTTATCCTGTTTGCCGCCTCCCAACTCCGCATCCGAGTCTTTCCCCCCTCCACCGAGCATCCCTTTGAGTGCCCCCCTCCCACCAATGGGCTGCCGTCAATACAGCCACGACTAGTATCACTGTGACGACTATCGGGGGTCAGTGAACGTTCACTCAAACAGTTGCGAAGCACACATCGAGTTTCGAGCAAGCCAGTTGACCCAGGTCGGCCCCTGGCCAACCTCGCCCCTCACCAGGCGAGGCAGCCTGCCAGCTACAAACATGGACCATGGGCCACCCTCCCTCCCAGCGACAACCTCCGCATCTGCTCTGACATCCCACACGGGGAGGACCGGAAGCGCCTAGCTGAAGAGATCATCAACACGACAAGTCTCGAATACATCACGGTCGAGCATGTCCCCCTTCGCACGGTACGCCTCCATTATCCCCGTCAGGATCGTCCGGAACTCCGTGTATCGCGTCTCGCTTCCCGCGCCTGCAGTTGTCGATGCCGTCGTCGAGACGAGACGCATGAACAGCCACGAAAAGGATACGCCGCGGCCGCGGCCGCGCTAGCCAAGATGAGGGCGGAGAAAGTAGTCTGCACGAGCGAGCGCAACGTCGTCAGAGTGCGGAGCGCTGGGGACTCGTCGTCGTCGTCGTCGCGGTGGTGCTCTGCGGCCGCCAGGGTGCAACACCCGAAACGGTCTGCACGGTGGCTATCTGCGTGTGCAGCAGCTGGAGCCACAATTCTTCGACCGGCGCGTCGTTGTCGTCCATTGCGGCCAGTGCCTGCTTGCTTGAAGGGCGCATCGCCACCCCGCGCGCATCGTTGTAATTACATATATGTTGCGCGTTATAAATGCAGATTCCAAAAAAAAAAACCCAGGTCGGCCGTATATGCTCACTGCGATGGCAGTACAGGTCACACATCCCTAGAACACGTACATTACAGTGGTTCCAATGGTGGGGGAGGGTATGCGGGCACGCCGTAGGGCTGCGTGCATGTTCTTTTCCTTCCCTTCTGCTTACCTAGGATCCATGCCCGGCCTAACCCGGATTGCTTTTCCCACCGGCCTGCCCAACCGGGCCTGATGATCCGTTGGAGGAGTTAGCATCAAGATATGAGTAAAGATTATATAATTTAAATTTTTAACTTTCTTTTTTTAATTACTACAATAATTTAGTGTGAGAAAAAAAATTCGGCACAAGCTGCCGATCCACATTCAATCTCAGCCCTATTTTTGTAAAAACCGAAATAGGGGTCTGTCGCTTTGAAAACCGCTGTAACCGATCTTCGATCTCTGTGGCTTCGTAACCTTTCAGATGCTGGTTGCTCAGACTGTACGTCTATGTTAAGGATGTCATCATTATAACCGTTTGAACCATTTAACGCCTCTGAGTATTTACTCTTATGGAACTTGTTTTACAGATGTGAATTTCAGATCCCGATACCTGACTAGTACGTTTTATATTTTCAATCATTCCTTAACTGGAAACACATCACACATCACAGAGCGACTGTCTGTGCTGTGATTGTCATCTGGTCGTCCTCGCATGGGCCTTGTGTTTCTCTTCGGCTGTACCGTAACATGTACCTTGTGTTCATTAAACCATGCGTAACTTTCCTCATGGAGTCGGAGACCTCCCTCTTATTTACTGTAATCTCAATCCGTCTCACCCTTCCCCAAGTACCAACATCCTCTCATGGGTTGCTGCGCCTCCAGGCCTGATCCTTTTCCGCATCCGGCATCGGTACTAACTGGAGACCCACCGCCCCGAACTAGTACAGGATCGCTCAATGACCGGCCGCCCGAACCCGTGCCTGCCATGGCTCAGGCTGCGCATCCCTCATCTCAGCTGGAAATATCCCCACCTGCACGTCCGCCGGCCTTGAACAGGCGCCCGTCAGGACCTGCGCATCTGCCATCTCAGCCAAGGATACTCCTACCTGCACCTCTGCCGGCCTTGGGCAGGCGCAGCTCGTCAGGACCTGCGTATCCGCCATCTCAGCCGGAGATACCCCCACCTCTACATCCACCGGCCTTGAACAGGCGCCCGTCAGGACCTGCGCATCCGCCATCTCACCTAGAAATACCCCCACCTCTACCTCCACCGGCCTTGAACAGGCGTACCCCGTCAGGACCTGCGCATCCGCCATCTCAGCCGGAAATACCAATACCCCCACCTCCACCGGCCTTGAACAGGCGCAGCCAGTCAAGATCTGCGGATGCTCCATCTCAGCCAGAAATACCCCCATCTCTACCTCCACCAACCTTGAACAGGCGCAGCCAGTCAAGATCTGCGTATGCGCCATCTCGGCCAGAAATACCCCCATCTCTACCTCCACCAGCCTTGAACAGGCGCACCCCGTCAGGACGTACGCATCCGCCATCTCAGCAGGAAATACCCCCACCTGTACCTCCGCCGGCCTTGAACAGGCGTATCTCGTTACAATGTGCCCATCCAGCTCAGCCGGAAACACCCCCGCCCCCGCCACCTCAGCCAGAAACGCCCCTGCATCCGCCGGCCTTGAAGAGGCGCAGGCCGTCACAATTTACCCATCCAGCTCAGCCGGAAACGCCCCCGCCCCCGCCGGCCTTGAAGAGGCGCAGGCTGTCACAATTTGCCCATCCAGCTCAGCCGGAAACGCCCCCGCCGGTTGTAGGGCATTGGGCAGACAGTGAGTCTAATACGGCCCAGTCACCCGATAGACCGAAATTTGAAAATCCATCAGATCAGACTGCGAATGGTGATCGCGAAGAGTTCACTTCCATGGTGCGGAGCGTGCTTCCAGACAACTTCAGGTATGTGTTCAGTTGTTTCATAAACTATCACCGTCCCAAGTATTTTTCAGATTCAGGATTCTCGTCGTGGGCAAGGTGCGTACTGACTGCTAAGTCTCACCTTATTTAATTGCAGGCCCTCTTAACAGAGCCGCGTTGGCAAGTCGTCACTAATCGATTCTATCTTCAAAGTGGATACTGTGGTACGCATACAATCGTCTTTCGCACCCCTCCCCAGCCTTCCTGACCATGTCACTGGGAATAAAAAGTCGACATCCGGGAATGCTGATATCAACGCCGGATTTTCTCACCCCGACAATGGTCGTCTTATAGTCCACGAGTGCTCCGGATTTGAGCCAGAATACGCGCAAAACTTGCAAGCCATCCGGGAGTTTATCGCGGACCGCACTGACGCAAACCTCCGGCTGCCGGAGAGACTGCACGCCATCTGGTAAAGAAGCAGTCATGCAGTAACGGGCGGCTAACGAAAGCCCTCTCAGGATATGCGTCCTCACGACGGACCTCATTGATGGGAGGCTCGGAGACGGGGTAGAAGAGATTCTGGACACGCAAAACGGTAAGCGCTCTCACGTAACACCCGTTCTATCTAACAAAACACTCAACCCTAGTGCCCGTTGTTCTTGTCTTCACGAAATTTGACCTACTCGTCTCCCAAGTTCCGCTTGATATCGCAGGCGGTGACCCTCGTCACCGTGATCGTGCGAAGGCCAGAGCACAGGGGATGTGCGAAGAATCATGCCGCCGGCTGCTCCGTAAGCATCCAAGGGATGTGCCAGCTGCGATTGTTTCCAGTACTTGTTCTCCTGGATGCGTTGCGTGGAATGCCTGTTTGACTCCTTTGACTCGGATTGTTTTACAGCGAACCCGGAACTTAGTGACCTTGTCTCCAAGCTGTCTGCAACGACTAACGAGCTCGTTGCAGACTCAGTCAGAGCCACTGCAGCTTCCACCTCGTCTGGAGCACCAGTACCCCCCTTGCCCCTTGCGTGGTCTATTGCGCAAAGAGTAAGCCGTGAGGTGAACCTTCGTGCCTTGATCATGCACGTAATGTTTCCTCTGTTCTTAAACTTTGTCATCTCATCCTTTCCCGCAGAGTTGGGCCAAATTGTAAATACTATATATCCAATTCACAATAAATGTCATTCTGACAAGGGCCCTCGCTCAACGTAGGGTATTGGGGTCTGCCCAAATCTATTGACAAACTCCCTGGGCGGACCCTGGAAGAATGCGCAGAGGCTATTCACTCCGATATTGTTGACGTTTGGAATCTTCGTGATCACAGCAAGGTTTGTCTTTTTTCTTAAAAGTGGATTCCTTCCTTGAAGGAGGTGGTTAGTATCTATCAAGTGGAGAGTTCAAAACCCAGATGTATCACCTTGTCAAAGACTTGGCTGAGCCACTCGTTGGCGTGCTGCCAGGGTGGGTACCTTCCGTAGAGAATCGAAAAAGGACATTTAAGATACTAATTTTCTGACAGTTCCAGCCCATATGGTGCTCAGCGTGCTGGATCAGCCACGCCTGCGGAGCAGTGGGTGAAGAATATATGCCAAAACACGTAAGCGAACTCTTCCTGTATCATGTCCCTAGCCCCATATCTTCGTCTAGTGCCGAGAATATCTGCTGCATCATGGGCTACATAGTAGACCTTATTGTCATCCACAATGAACTCTTCCGATCCGGTCGTGATGTGTCGGTTGGAGATGTCACGGTTCTGGACCACTATGAGACGTCTGGCACTCGGAGTCGGATCCACGACGACATCCGCCGCATTGTCAAGAAGACAGTCAATGAGAACCATGTTAGGAGCAAAGACCCTGCCAACGGACGGTTTCTCGAGGAAACGACTAAGTTGATTAAGGAATATTGTGAATTTGTCAATAGTTAAATGCTAGCGCGCCTACTAGTAGGCTCAGGCTAGCACTAGCCTGAGTACTTAGAGTGCGTCCGGGAACGAGTTTGCTGGACGTAATATCAACCAAAATCACAACCGCAAAATTTTGCGTGTAGCAGAGTGACCGTTCGAGAGCCTCCTTTGCCGAGTGCGATTGCGATTTGCCAGTGAGATTAAGGTTGTCCTGCCACTGTACCACCTGTCCCCACTGTGTACTGCTGCCAGTACCAGATTCACACTCTGGTCCCTTGGTATGTTTTGCATCAGGAAAACAGAAAATCTCTTAATGCAGCTTACATCCTCTTTGCATCTTTTAATGTCTTAGGCCATCTTATTTCTAAACTTTACTTAAATTAAGACATGGGCCAGGCTAAGATGGGTTAAGGAAAAACAAGATCTTTCAAATTTTTTTTTCGTTGAGAGTGCGACCCCCACGCCGGGTATACAGTATACCTGCAATCCCACGGTGCTACAAGGCGGGTCCCACAGGTACCCAGCGGGTTACTGGTGTGGGTACTCATGTGGGTAACTTAATGAACTGCATTAGAATGTAATTACAGAGTGTAGCCTACAACACAATGTTCAGCCTAGTTCTGCCCCCGGCGTCATGCGCTGTGCCGCCAAACAGATGTCGACCGGCAGCATGGGCACTTTGATATCCGCATCCCGGAGCTCCGCGAATGCCTGCCTGGCGCAGCAAGAGATGGTAGACACGCGTGCGCGTGGTGGCCAGGATCTCGTCGATGCCGCGAAAGGCCGGGGGTGGGCAAGAGGGGCCGATGCGCTCCTGGGCGCGCGCATTTCTGGAGCACGTCCTAGAGCACGGTCTTGTCGTACCCGTTTTAGGTGAGCCCTGGACATGCGCGCGTGCGGTGGCCATGATCTCGCCGATGCCGCGAGAGTCCGGGGGTGGGCGAGAGAGGTCGGTGAGTTCCTGTGCGCGCACTTCTGGAGCACGTCCCAGAGCAGAATTATCGTACCCATTCCAGGTGGGCCCTCGCACGCGCCCGATCCAGACGGTGCCTGTGTTCTGGTCCAGGGGGCTTGATGTGCCTGATGAACCTGGACACCATGAGGAGCGTCACCCGCTGCACTTTGCTAGTGGTAGCATTGCTACCACGGGTGAGGGAGGTGTCGCCCGCGCTGGTGGTGGGGACTGCCACAAGGCACGCCTTGTCTTGAGGATACCCGAGGGTTGCGAAGCGCAGGAAGGTGGAACCGTCACTCTTTAAGAGTGTCAACGACTTATAAACACTGATCAGTACTAGTACCTGTAGCAGAAGCGCCAGGAAATTACCACTAATGATGTGGGCTGACAAATTTTCTTGGGCGAGCTCGTCGGGGTCAGCGAAAGCCTGTACCCCAAGAAAGGGCGGTAGCGGGTTTTTTTTGGCCAAAACGGTGTAATGTGGTGCACCCTGTTCGTTGATAAATCACTGTGCAACACTGGCACATGCAGATCCAACAATCGATGCCAACTGAACAAACGCATGATTTTCTGGTTTCGAAGATCCGGAAACTGTATATCCGGCGTCACAGTCACGCCGTCATTACCTTGCTGCCGCAAGCAAGGTCTCTGGAGAAAATCCGACAACAAAGAGACCTTGCTTTTGAGTCGCTGCGAGAGCTTGGTTGATATCAGCCCGGTTCTTGTTGTTTAAATCCCCCCTCCCACCGTCACTTCATTCCATACCACGCGCTAGACCCCGCTAGCCAGTTACAGCCCACTTTGTCTTTAGTTTAAAACCGGCCCGATCCGGGACCGCGTCTTTACCATTGTGTATGTTGCGGAATACAAATGCTGATTCAAAAAAAAAAAAAAGAGAGACCTTGCTTGTAGCAAGGTAACAAGGTAATATCTTGTTTACGATGTCTCAAGAATCCCCCGGCGTGCTCTGGTGCTTTATAGAAAACGATACGAATCCCTTCTCCGTCGTCACTCCTGTCGGCATTTGGATAGGCAACTTGAAGGAGATTATTTGTGAAGAGGGTATCGATGCAAAAGATCTCACGCTTTGGAAGGTGGGTCATCTCTCGATTAGTTCTGTCATTGTGGTTGACACTACTTTAGCCTACGGTGCCAATACCCCTCAAGCCATCTCAGAGTCTTGCCCAGCGCATTAAGAACCTAGGACCGGACTTGTCGACGTTTGCTGCCGAGTTGGATCCAGTTGATTTGGTTACGGAGGTCTTCCAAGGACAAACTTCAACTTATCTTGACGTCATTGTTCAACTTCCTGTTTCGGGTAAGTGGCAAGACATGAACAGATGAACTTGAATAGTCACCATTATACCGCTGATGATGTTCTTAATTATGCATTCCTAAAGATGTCAACGTCGACGCCAGAAGAGCGTCCGGGCCCGAAGGTCAACAATCCTGCCTGAGTTGCATAGCTTGGTTGTTGACATCTACACACAACAGCGAATGACTTCGCCAAACTTACTTCTAGAGACTACGAGGGCTTCAACGTGGCGCCATCTCAATTTGCTCAGTCGGCACACTTCACCAAAGCGTTACAATCGGCCAGCCCTGGGACCGAGATATACATGTGCAATCGACCCCTCGACTACAGCAGGGTCCCGCTCACATTATTGTCCGAAATTTTTGGACGGTTCAAGGACGACTTCCACAACGGTCACGTATCAGATCTTAGGATGAACGACTTCGAAGTTGCTCGCAACCTTGCAGATGCGATGGCACACCTCCATCAATCAGAGACACATCAACAGCACTTCTTCAACACATGGGTTAAGTATCATTACGATGTGACGATTGAAACCAGAATCGGCAAAGAGAATATCTGTGCGTCGAATGGACACATCGTCAGTCGGACAAGTAGGGGCGAATTCCTCCTAGCCATTTTCGAAGGAAAACTGGCTATCGGCAGCACTGGCGCCGAGCCTTCTATACAGGGTATGGCCTCCTACCGGGAGTTTTATAGGCAACGTGCGAAAGAGCTCCTGCAGTACGGTGGTTGCAGACCAGCAATTCTCATTGTTTACGCGGGTACGCTCTCTTGTAACTGTTGAACTAATTCACTTATTCACTGACGAATGACAGGTAACGTCGTCGGCGCCTATGCTCTCGCCATGCACAGGGATGGGGCAGTGCAGATGGAACCATTGACGTGGCAAATGAACATGGACTGCGACTGGCGCGACGAACAGCATCGGATTTGGATTTACCGTTTCGTTCGTGCAATGCGTCAAGCAATTCAGTCTCTGAAAGACCTCTACGCCCAGCCGCCCCCCAACCCCTCTACGTCCTACGAATACATATTGCCATCACCTCCGCATGGGCATGGGGAAGCGCACGAGGATACGGGGGCCAGAAAGAAGGCGAAGCTCTCAGTGGAGTGCTGGTTTCCCTATCCGCGATCATATGAGAGGTTAGGGTCGAGGGAGGGGGTGTGTTTCGCGTTCGAAGACCGCCTGCTCCAGGATAAATCCTTGTTTACAGCAATCGAAACCGAGAGTGGTAAGCGGATCGTGATCAAGTTCATCGCGGGCTGCTACGGAAAGGAGATGCATGAACTACTCGCCAACCGGGATGACAATGGCAACAGCTTTGCGCCCCTGCTTTACGGATGTCAAAACTTGCCCGGTGGGTGGAAGATGGTAGCGATGGAGTATCTTCCAAGAAAATACTGGGTGACGTTGGCTTCGAAGCCGGCTGACCAGTTTGGGGACTACAAGGTGAAGATACAGGCCGCTCTTGACCGCCTTTGGACACATGGGTGGGTCCACGGCGACGTGCGACATCATAACATCCTCGTTCCGTCCTCAGACGAGGTTGAAGTCAGATTTATCGACTTCGACTTCTCCGGGCGAGCAGATACGGATAGGTACCTCCTAAATTGGAACCATCTTTTTCGTCCTCCAGGTGCTGAGGGGAATGCGTTGATGCAGGAGGAACACGATCGCATTATGTTCAAGAATTTGTTTACGAGTCGAGCTGGCGAAAGTGTAGCAGGTATCGTTAGGGGCTTCTCTAGGCAGTAATTCATTTCTATGCACATTCTATCAATAAGTCGCCCCATTTCTCATTACAGCTGTTGTCAGAACTTTGGGTGCAGCCGTTTTTTTTTCCTTACATTCGCCGAATTTGCCAGTGTTTAGCCATGTAGTAATTTGTCCACTCTCAATTCTCATTGTATAAATTTTGAATGTATTCCGATAGGTGATATTGGGGAAAATTAACTATTAACTATTAAATCTTACAAGTTGATGTTCGTGTCGAAGATGAAGATAGGGTTGCGAGCTTGCGAAGCAAGCTTGCAACCCGTGCCGAAGGCATGGATGTCAACTTATAAGAAGGATCTGAGATTGAAATGTGGGCAAACGCTCGGCATGAACGAGCGTCTACATTTGAGCTTAACCATTTTGAGGTTTTGCCAGTTGCGGAAAAACCTCAACTACTGTACCTGACAGCCTGAGCGAGCGTGACGTTACGGGGTCATTGAAAGATTTGGCTCGATAAGGGAAAATTTACCCCTTGCCTTACAGCAAGGTATAGTATGGGGCCTATGGGCTCGGGCCCGCTCCTGACTGTATGTTATGAAAAAGTGTACTGTACTGTAACTCACTCATGGCTATGAGTCAGTACTGCAAATAACGACGGAGTACCAAAAATGATTTTGATTTTTTTTTCACATGTTCGCGGTGGTTAAGTGGAAAGCCCAAGTGATTATCAACTTCTCTTGCATGCGGTCGGTTTCGAGAATCCACGTGTCGAATGCATCCCAAACCCAAACGATCGACGGTGGTGAAGTCATTCACCAAGCCGGGCATCGGGTTGACCTGCCGTCACGGTATTATCATTGTTGGAATATGGGCTAGGTAGGTACATGTCAGTGAAAGTAAAGGAGGGACGAGAATGATAATCAGGTAATGCTACTGTTAAGATTTAAGGGATCACACAGTAAATGACGGGGGGTGCCCGCCGAACAGGATATTTGTTCGTCTATCTACCTGCGTGCCTAAGTACAACACGAGTGTATGGACTTGTTTATCTTATCAATGCACCCGGATCTCCTTCGGAGCGATTGCACATGATTCCGAGTTTATCCGAGTGCCCCCTATGAGCATCCGGTGCGCTTCCATCGCGCTCCGCTCCGCTACTCCTCCGGTAGTGCGCTCCGCTCGCACGCTATTCTGCTGGCGCCGGATTGCCTCCTAACAGCTACTGACCTCAGTCTTCGAGAGAAAGACTGAGGGACTACTAGCAGACAGTATCATACTATAAGTATCCGTAACGAGGGTAGGATCGGGTGAAAATAAATTTATTGTGAGTTGAGACGCACAGGATTCAGGACGATCAGGTCGTCCATCTCGATCCGGTCCGGCCGGCCCGGCCGTTGACACGCCGCAGCGTGTGTCTCAGGCTGCGCCTCCTCCAACAATCATGACTCTTGATAGAGCTGAGAGCTCGGCAGCCTGAGATGCGACTGCGTTCGGCCTTCCTTCTTGTCGCCTTTCCTGCCAGTGGGAACACTGTTCCGTGTTGTTCGCTTAATTCGCAGCTCATGTGACAAAGGCACGATAAGTATACTTAGACATTGCCCCATACACGCTGAGGTGCTGGTGGTACCACGTGGTGGTACGCCCTTCGCACGCCGGCCGGGGCCACTGCCTGGCGACCGCCAGCTTTATTTAGGCGAGTCACCTTGGAGCGATGCTCGGATACAATATGCTTTATACAGCACTGAATTGAAATGACAAGCGGTGTTTGGTCAACCGCTCGCTAGAAACACCTCTCTCATTTCCGTCTCTCGCCTACCCCTACCCTACTCTTACATGTAGTGATGCATCCGGCTCTATCTGTCGTCCTTTCTCTCCTAGGCATAATACTCGTACAACGGCTGTTGGAACTCCGAAGGGTTGCTCGCAATGTTGGGTAGGTGCTTCACTCATATTCAAAATGGTGAATCCAGGAGTGACGATGACACTGGCAGCAATCTCCCTGGTCCTTTCTTCCTTTTCAACCCGGCGACCGCTCTGGGACAGTTGGTAGCGCACACGCTTCCGGTTATGCCCTTTATCAACGCGGGAACCTCGTTCATACTCGATAGGAAGCATCAAGGTACGCCCGTATCATCAGGGAAAAAAAACAGTATCCGAGCCCCGTTCTCGCACAGATTTTGCCGCTGCTGGACAGGATGCTACCGCCCTGGTAAGCCATCTACTGCGTGCGGTCCGTCGAGAGATGTAAATCCAGAGCGATGAACTGGTAGATCACAACATTTCCTCGCCCAGAATGCACCATATACCTCGCGGATGCGGGCGCCATCAAAGTAAGGTCTAACCCGTCTTGAATTATTAGACACTCGTGACCTCGGTCCGTAGGAGGTCACCACTTCTCGTGCCAGATTCCCCAAACCGATCGAGCTATACGTGCCGCTAACCATTTTTGGAAAAAATATCGTTGCTTCGGAAGGAGAAGAATGGAAGAGGTACCGAAAAATTGCCGCCCCGGCATTCTCAGAGGTGTGCACTGTCGTTCTATCCGTCGCCTCATTCTTGACACCATTACAAGAGAAACAACAAGTTAGTATGGGATGAGACCGTCTTGATCATGTTGGACCTGTTCGACAACGTCTGGGGCGACAAGTCCGAAATCATCCTAGATCACTGCCTGGATATCACACTTCCGGTGGGCTACCTAGGGCTCATATATCAGGTCTACCCTTACGCCAACGCCTCCACAGATCGCGCTCTTTGTCGTTGGCGTCGCAGGTACCCTATATTCCACTCTAATCCTTACATTCTCATGCCGGCGGATTCTAGGGTTCGGTCGTCGGGTCACATGGACCAGTGACCTTACTGTTCCTCCTGGCCACCAGATGACGTTCAAGGATGCCCTTCACATTTTGTCCACTAATCTGATCCTGAAGATTGCTCTCCCCGATTGGGCTAAGGGCGCAACGAAACACACAAGGAGGGTTCACTTAGCATTTGACGAGTTGGGGGTATGCCGTTCTAGCAATCTTAACTGTGCATCTATCACGTCCTCCGGTACTGACGGATTGAGCAGCAATACATGTTGGAGATGGTGAATGCTCGCAGGAATGCAGACACAAAAGAGGAACGTTATGATTTGTTTAGTGGCCTTCTGGATGCCGCACAGGAAGACCTGGACAGTGAGGTGGCGATTAGTGACCGAGAGCTCATTGGTAAATCCTTTAATATTGCACCGCATTCCATTCTTGTATAAGGTCTTACTCAACATCTCAGGGAACATGTTCATCTTTCTTCTCGCTGGGCATGAGGTAAGGATTGTCTCCTACCTGTGATGTGCCGTATAACCCTGTGCTACAGACGGCAGCCCATACACTCTGCTTCTCATTTGCCCTGCTAGCTCTCTACCCGGACGAGCAAGAGCGCTTGTATCAGCATATCAAAGGCGTAATGTCTAGCCTAAATAGAATGCCTGTAAGCTGTACCAGACATCATTTTACTCAGAGAACTAATCTCGTGTAGACTTATGAAGACATGGGTCGATTCACACACTCTTTGGCGTCAGTTCACCAGATTGTCCATCAGAACGAGGATCCTCATCTATGGATAGCGTTTTCTACGAGACTCTGAGGTTGTTGTGAGTGCACATTCGAATCGGATTCCTGCGTCTCGGACCTAACTATGCATGGACAGCCCCCCGGTACGTTTAACCAAATATACAATGGCTCCGAGCCAATCATACTGCCCTGTCCTAAGGTTACCAGCATCCCTAAAGAAGCTGCAGAAGATACTACCTTGACGGTGGGCACCGCTGACGGCGGTAAGACAACATTTCCTGTCCCGGCGGGGACAGAAGTAGCTCTGCACGTGCCTGGCCTCCACTATAATCGTGCGCTGAGCGGCCTTGCATCTCATGGAACGGTTCTCACGAATCTCACAGCGCGATACTGGAAGGACCCTCATGTATTCAAGCCAGAGAGGTTCCTCGGGGACTGGCCCAAGGACGCCTTCGTTCCGTTCAGTTTAGGTGGGTCTCACTTCATCCTGATGATTTGATGATTTCTCAAGAATCGGTTGTAGGTGCCCGTGCTTGCCTGGGGAGACGGTGGGACTTGTCGTGATGGAATTGAGAACATGGTCCTCACACGTGACTTTCAGATTCTTTGAAACGGAAGGCATAGCCGTCATGACTACGCTTGTGTCGAGATATAAAATTGAAGTCAAAGAGGAGCCCGAGTTCGCAGGCGAGACATTTGAACAGCGCTATGCTCGTATAACTGCCTTCAAACAAAGTTTGACTGCGATGTAAGTGATGTCTACACCGCCGTTAGCCAGCTCATGGATTCTCTATCAGTCCTCTCTGCGTGCCGTTGGTGTTCAAAAGGAGATAGTAACCTTACTTTTGCCCCTTGCTTGCCACCCCCTTTTCCCGGCCCTATGTATATGTACCTGGACTGATGTACAAGCCACCGTCGTCGCTCATGAGTATGAAATTTAGATGTTTTCTGGTTGGAATGAACGATTTGGTATGGATCGTCCCTGGCCCGTGGAGCACAGGGTAAAAAGAACATCAGCCGTGCACTTCACACGAACAAATCGAGACTACCGACAAGATGCACATGCAACCTGGACAACCATCGTCACGAGCCATACTTCAGAGGTAGGAGATGAACGTGGGCCAACGATCATGATGGATTGACGTTTCAAACAAGCCCCAGTCCGATTCCCTCGCCCCGTGCCTCGGGGTGACACAGCGCAAAGAAGGAACTAGCAGCCAGCATGACCCATGGCACTGTATTGGCACTGTATTCAGTTTTCACGACGATGGCGTAGTGAATCTACATGCCGTCCACATGATAGGCTACTTGAAGGAGATTATTCGTGAAGAGGGTATCGGTGTCGATGTTCCTTTGCTTGCCAAAGATCTCACGCTTTGGAAGGTGCGTCATCTCTAGCGATTAGTTCTGTCATTGTGGTTGACATTACTTTAGCCTACGGTGCCAATACCCCTCAAACCATCCCAGAGTCTTTCCCAACCCATTAAGGACCTAGGGCCGGACTTGTCGACGTTTGCTGCCAAGTTAGTTGATTTGGTTACGGAGGTCTTCCGAGAACAAACCTCAACTTATCTTGACGTCATTGTTCAACTTCCTGTTTCGGGTAAGTGGCAAGACATGAATAGTCACCATTATACCACTGATGATGTCCTTAATCATGCATTCCTAAAGATGTCAACGTCGACGCCAGAAGAGCGTCTGGGCCCAAAGGTCAACAATCCTGCCTGAGTTGCATAGCTTGGTTGCTGACATCTACACACAACAGCGGATGCCTTGGCCAAACTTACTTCTGAAGACTACGAGGGCTTCAACGTGGCGCCATCTCAATTTGCTCAGTCGGCACACTTCACCAAAGCGTTACAATCGGCCAGCCCTGGGACCGAGATATACATGTGCAATCGATCCCTCGACTACAGCAGGGTCCCGCTCCCATGATTTTTGGACGGTTCAAGGACGACTTCCACAACAGTCACGTATCAGTTCTTAGGATGGACGACTTCGAAGCTGCTCGCAACCTTGCAGATGCGATGGCACACCTCCATCAACCAGAGACACATCAACAGCACTTCTTCAACACATGGGTTAAGTACCATTACGATGTGAGGATTGAAACCAGAATCGGCAAAGAGAATATCCGTGTGTCGAATGGACACATCGTCAATCGGACAAACAGGGGCGAATTCCTCCTAGCCATTTTCGAAGGAAAACTGGCTATCGGCATCACTGGTGCTGAGGCTTCTGTACAGGGTATGGCCTCCTACCGGGAGTTTTATAGGCAACGTGCGAAAGAGCTCCTGCAGTACGGTGGTTGCAGACCAGCAATTCTCATTGTTTACACAGGTATGCTCTCTTGTAACTGTTGGACTGATTCATTTATTCACTGACGAATGACAGGTAACGTCGTCGGCGCCTATGCTCTCGCCATGCGGAGGGATGGGGCAGTGCAGATGGAGCCATTGACGTGGCATATGAACATGGACGGCGACGGGTTTAAAATGATATCAACAACTTCGCCACGGGCTCCGTTCGTGATGTCCAAGTCCGTCGCTATATTGTTGGTTACTAACACTTTCATTCCTTTTGCGACTTCGATTTGACTCGGCAATTGGGCTTTGCAACCTTTTCGCTTGTTGGTTTGCATTGCGAACCAATATTTCTCCATGTTCGTAAGTGGTCGATTACCTATCGCGTCCTCTGCTGCACAAATCAGCAATTGTTCTCCCGCGGATTGACACCATTTCGGACTAGAGTATTCGTTCCACATGGTTCGCACCGCGTGTCGCGGTGTCACAAGACACGCACTCGCCCATGGGTTGTCATTCATTTTGTCTTTATCGGACTCGTTTATGATGAGTTCGTGCAACGTTCGGAGATCCTCCTCTTACACCTGTCCTTTTCGCAGATTGGTGAGCAGCTCGCGCCATCTAGCATCTGTCACTCGGATCTGCTGCTCCGTAATAACAACGGTGTCAAATTCTTCATACAGTGTTCGACCGACTTGTGTTTGCAACGCATCATGCGCTACGTCACTCGGATAATAGAGGCGCTCTTGAGATCTTTGTGTGACCGGCCGGCAGAAGTTGATGTAGAGTCTCCACATAAAATAACATTGATCCCGCCAAACGAGATTCCCTCGCAATTGGAATCACTTCCTTGTTTTCCGATGGCCATGTTGCAAGACAATTTGGCGAGAAAAGTTTTTGAAATCATCGAAAAATCGTCAATGATTCAATATCTCTTCTCTTTCCAAAAGGCTTGCAACTTTGCCTTCGTATCGTCGCTCATTCGACCTCGTGATCGGGTCGACAACATCGCCACTGTATGTGTCGTTTTCCCTCCAATCAACGCTGCCGCAACTCCTGTATAAGCAGATTTAACAAGCATATGCTCTGCGCCTAGTTGGGATGAGTGATCACGACACTTCAATTTTGGTCTCAATTAAACATCTTACCTGCTTTTACAAACGCATCTGTGATCATTTGGATGACTCTCGATTTCCCTGTCCCTCCTTCGCCGTACAAAATCATATGTAATGGGTGAGGACTTCGCCCCCCCAACGTTTCTGATAGATGGTTCGTGACTAAATCGTATGCATGCCATTGCCTTTCATTAAGCTCGTGCAAATCAATTGACGGCATTTCTAGCTCTGCTTCCAACAGTGTCACTCCAACCATTGCTGCCTCGGAGGTTGGCTGTAAAGAAACAGTCGTGGCGCCATCCAAATGGCCTCTGGAATGCATCTCGACCGGTTGCGAATCATGAAATTAAACGGTTGAATGTCCTCTGACATTTGCCCATTCCATCTCAACACGTGGTTGAAATCGGCTGCTTCAGCATTTCGCGCTCGTTTATCAGGGTCAATGTTCCAGGAACGAAACTCGAATGGAAAGAAACCAGCTTCCTCTGCTGCTACGATAGTGAGTTCTGCATGCTGTCGTTCTCGATTCGGTATTTGAAGCGCTAAAACGTCTGCCAAATCCTGATCAGTGATCTCCAACGTCTGATCAATGTGTTCCACCTTGGATGTGACGACGGCATCGTCATCCTCGTTCCCGACAGCATCTCCAAAACTGGGTAAAACCTTCTCTGTTGCATTGTGATCCTTCGCGGCGGTATCGCATTCATGAAACTATTGGATACCTGATATCACGCCTGTTGTGATTCTGAAACAGCAGATTTGAGTGACCGACAGTAGATGGTGCGAGTTGCTTAGCAATTTGCGAAATGGTCAGGTCCAACAGGACAACCTGCAAACGCTGTGAGAAGTGATCGTAAAGTCAGGTAAAGACGAGTTGAATGAAGAACCATGGGCAAGCGCGTGTCTCGTAACGCCGCGACACGCCGTACAAATGATGTGGAATGAATGGTCCAGTTGCAGGTGGAGTCAAGCAGCCGAAGAACAACTGCTCATCTTTACGGCAGAGGACACAATAAGCAATAAACCTCTTACACCGTGCGAAAACAATAGTCTCGCAATGCAATCGACGAAGCGAGCAGGATCGAAAACCGTAATTGCTGAGTGAAATTGAGGTTGCGAAGGGAATGAAAGTCCTGGTAATGAACGTGAACGCGAGCATCGATTTTAGGCGATGTTGATGAGAATGTGGTGCCCATCGAACTGGTATCAACAACAGTACAGATAGAATTCTCTGGAATGGAAACACGCAAATTTCAACGCACTGTAGTACAACGTCAGTTTCTCATTATGCCGGCATATGCGTTCACAGATTACCGCTCGCAACATCAAACAATCTGACATGTTATCGTCGACCTAGCATCGCCCCCCTCAGGATCACTATCTCCATTCAACGTTTACGTCGCATTATCGCGACGTTCTAGCTGGTCGACGATTCGACTGTTGCGCGATTTCAACGACAAGCTATTCACGCAAGCGTTTGAACCAGATCTATTACAAGAAGATGAGCGACTAGAGATGTTGGACAGAAAATGGCAAAATGATAGGCAGCGGCTTGTAGTTCAGTGAAAGATCCTACTTTCATACGTATACGTTTCCACCCCTTTCTCTGTTGAATGTAGCATTGAACCACCGGAATCTGAATTGGGATAGGAATCAAGTGTCGACCTGAGAACAGGGGTCCAAACGAGATCTTGCAGTGTGGACGAAACAGGGCATCTGGTGTCACAATCACGCCGCATACGATGCGTGATGGCGGTCACCTGGTCTAACCGCAAAAGGAAAACAATGCAGACATTGCCGCAAGCAGCAAGGTAAGTTAATTACTGTAAGGCCTCGTACGATAATACCAGCTGATCAAGCGAGCGTGACAGCGTCACTGAAAGATTTGGCTCGATAAGGGAAAAA
>QLOZ01003134.1:0-15149 GCA_003314065.1 Lactarius sp. MG50 | reverse complement strand
CACACTGGGCCCTGGGTTACCACCAGTGTCGCTGGAATTATGTGAGCTCTGATGACGTGCGTGGTGTGCAGAAGCGCTTCGATGAGGAAGACATGCCCTTCGATGTCCTTTGGCTAGACATCGAGTATTCGAAAGATCACCAATATATGATTTGGAACCAGAAAACCTTCCCAGACCCAGTGGAGATGACCAAGGACGTTGCTGCTTTGGGTCGTAAAGTTAGCTATCACGTTTTTTGACCGACGTGAGCTTTCTGACATTCCCTTTCTCAGATGGTCGTGATCGTGGACCCACACTTGAAGCGTACGGATGATTACCCGGTCTATAAGCAGGCGCGAGAGCTTGGCATCCTTGTGAAACAGAAGAATGGACAGGACGATTATGAGGGGTGGTGCTGGCCAGGTAGCAGCTCCTGGGTTGACTTCTTTAACCCTGCCAGTTGGGACTTCTGGAGGTCTCTTTTCAAGACGACGAAAGGGTCCGGTTGGTCATGGACTGAGAGCACAGAAGATATTCACATCTGGAATGACATGAACGAGGTGTGTCATATGTTCGTTGTCCTCCATCATGCCGAGATTCTGACCGTTATTTCGTCCAGCCTTCCGTCTTCAACGGTCCCGAGATTACTATGCCTAAGGATCTGATTCATTATGGTAATTGGGAGCACCGCGACATCCATAACATCAACGGGATGTTCCTCCCAAAGATCACCTCGGAAGGCCTCGTCGTTCGGGGCGGGACACCCAAGCGACCGTTTGTGCTTACACGTTCCTTCTTCGCAGGGTCTCAGCGTTACGGTGCGATGTGGACTGGCGACAACCTTGGCACCTGGGAGCACATGGCCGTCGGGATCAAGATGGTCCTCGCGAATGGTATCGCGGGTATGACCTTTGGCGGATGTCAGCACCTCTCTACTCTTCACACCTGCCCGGTCGCGCTGACTAGAACAATGTAGCTGATGTCGGTGGCTTCTTTGGCAATCCCGAGTCGGAGATGCTCGTGCGCTGGTACTGGGTCGGTGCATTCTCGCCGTTCTTCCGTGCGCACGCACACCTGGATAGCAAACGCCGTGAACCGTATCTTCTTGCCGAGCCTCACAAGAGCACAGTACGCAACATCCTGCGGTTACGCTATTCGCTCCTACCTGTTTGGTATACTGCATTCCGTGAGACGAGTGTCACCGGACTCCCTGTCTTACGGTATGTCTCTTCATCTCCTTGAAGCCTTCCTTCCTATTCACGCGTTCTGGTTTAGTCCTCACTATGTGATGTTCCCTCAAGATGAAGCGGGTTTTTCTATCGACGATCAGTTCTATGTTGGCAGTTCTGGTCTGCTTGTGAAACCTGTCACGCGTCCAGGGGTAACTGAAGAGACCGTCTATCTCCCTGAAGATAAGGTGATATAATATCACTTGTGCCTCCCCTCGAATTTGTCTTGCTCACCCACGGTTCTCACCCACGGTTCGAAAGATCTACTATGACTACTTTACGTATCATACGTACCGCGGCTCCGCGAAGGGAAGGCACGTGGTCGTTCCGGCGGCCTTGGATCAGATGCCCCTGCTCGTGCGAGGGGGATCCATCATCCCAACGCGTGAACGTCCGCGCCGGGCATCCTCGCTCATGCACCGCGACCCATTCACACTCCGCATCGCGCTCGACGGCTCGCTCACCGCGCGCGGCGAGCTGTACCTGGACGACGGGGTGACTTACGCGTACAAGCAGGGCCACCTCACGTGGCGCGGTCTGTCCGTGTCTGCGGACAAGAAGACCTCGAGGGGGGGAGCTGCCGAGCTGCGGCTTTCGAACGTGGACTTGGCCGCCGCTGCGCCGCGCGCTGCGGTCGAGGGCGACGCCCTCGCGGAGTTCCGGCGGGAGAACCCGTTCCAGACGGGCATCGCGTCCGTGCGCGTCGAGAGGGTGGTGATTCTGGGACTCGGCAGCAAGCCCAAGCGCGTCGCAGTCGAGGGTGGCCGCGATCTCGAGTGGGAGTTCGAGCCGGGTGTGGCGGCGGGGGCGGTACGGGGCGACAGTGACAGCGTCGCAAGCATCTTGACTATTAAGAATCCCAGTCTTGGCGTTGCTAGCGATTGGGCTATTCGGATTTCACTTTGAGTTGTGTCGGGACAGTATGCATGTGTATATTGTATATACCATACCATCCAGAAAAGAGAGGACTATTGGAATATGCGCAACCCGACTCTTCAGACATGCTCCAGGAGATAATGCAGGCTAGACATCAGGGGGGAAAATCATCAGTAGTCATCTGACCCTTACTATCGCCCACTGCACGCTTGCCAGTGGCTGCACTCAAATAGATTCTCTCCACACTAATACACTAGCAAATTGTGGAATGTCTGAACGTGTCTGAATGTGTCTGAATCAGATCAACCAGACAAAATAGACTGTTTTAGACACCTCAGATGCTAATGTGGAGTTTGACTGTGACGCAACAGACACACCAGACTGTGGACGGCTTTCAGACCAGGTTCAGATGACTTTCAGATAGCTTTCAGAGGGACTCAGAAAGGCCTCAGAGCTTCATCAGACTGTGTTCAGGTTCCATTTACTGGCAGGCAATATTCAGACACTGGCATGCAGACAGAACTAAAGCCTGAGAGCAGTGCTATTCATATCAAATGAGTAATCAACCATAGCTAGGTGATCATGGAGCAATGGACACTAGATAAGGTCACGGTAGATCTCATGGTGGGCCATGAGGCGTTCAAATTATTTTCAAACCAGTTTGCTGATGGTGTGGAAGTGAATTTGACAAACAAGGGCGACCATGAAGGTGCTCGTCTCATCACTCTCAGTTCTCTTACCCGCATCAATACCTTCTGCCGTGGCCTTATAGGTCGGTAACTTCAAAACCTGCTCTCAATCCGGGTTTTGTCGTCGTGGACGCGCTCTTGCCTCGCGCGCCAAAGACAATGCCAAAACTTGGCATTCTCCCTACTCCGTGGATTCACAGTCATTATCCTTCGCTTCCGATCGGGCATCCCTGACAGCTCCCGTCAAGTCTGAGCTCTACCCGGATATAAAGTTCAACCTCGAGGTCCGCATACACGAAGATGGCGTTGTCCGCGTGTGCATGGATGAAGTCGACGGTCTTCGGAAACGCTATGACGAAGCTGCCAAGTGGGCATTGGTCGCAGAACCTTTTATCAGCACACACACCCAGTGGAAAGTAGGCTCGTCAGGGGCGCATGCGGTGTTTGGACAACAACGAGAGCATGAAGTGGTGGTGGAGTTCAAGCCCTTGCGTGTTGTTCTCAACAAGAATGGGAAGGAACAGGTGGTCGTCAACGGGCGTGGGCTGCTCCACATGGAGCATTTCAGAAACAAGACCGTCGAGGAACCTAAGGTGGAAACTTCAGAAGAGGGTTCTGACACACAGGAAGTATTCAAGGTCAACCCGAATGCCTGGTTCGAGGGCGACTCCGAGGATGCTTATTGGGAGGAAACTTTCAACTCGTGGACAGATAGCAAACCCAAAGGTATGCCTTTGTACATTTCATATTCGTGTGTGCCTCCAACAATAGTCATCAGGTCCTGAGTCGTTGTCCCTCGATATTGATTTCCCCCGCCACGGCCACGTTTACGGTATTCCCCAGCGTGCTACTTCTCTCGATCTCCCCACCACTACCGGCGAAGATCCGTTCTTTGAAGATCCATATCGTTTCTATAACGCCGATGTTCACAAGCATCTCGCCTCTGGGACGACCTCCCTTTATGGCTCGGTCCCAGTGATGCACGCACACTCCGCAGATTCAACTGTTGCTATCTTCAATGCTGTCGGGTCCGAGACGTGGATTGATATCGCGCATCCAACAACACAATCGACTGGCACACATTGGATCTCTGAATCAGGAATACTTGATCTCTTCATCCTACCTGGCCCTTCTCCCACTGAAATATTTCGTCAATACAGCGGCCTCACTGGTGTGGCACCGTTACCGCCTCACTGGGCCCTAGGTTACCACCAGTGTCGCTGGAATTATGTGAGCTCTGATGACGTGCGTGGTGTGCAGAAGCGCTTCGATGAGGAAGACATGCCCTTCGATGTCCTTTGGCTAGACATCGAGTATTCGAAGGGTCACCGATATATGATTTGGAACCCGATAGCCTTCCCAGACCCAGTAGAGATGATCAAGGATGTTGCTGCTTTGGGTCGTAAAGTTAGCTATCACGTTTTTTGACCGACGTGAGCTTTCTGACATTCCCTTTCTCAGATGGTCGTCATCGTGGACCCACACTTGAAGCGTACGGATGATTACCCGGTCTATAAGCAGGCGCGAGAGCTTGGCATCCTTGTGAAACAGAAGAATGGACAGGACGATTATGAGGGATTGTGCTGGCCAGGTAGCAGCTCCTGGGTTGACTTCTTTAACCCTGCCAGTTGGGACTTCTGGAGGTCTCTTTTCAAGACGACCAAAGGGTCCGGTTGGTCATGGACCGAGAGCACAGAAGATATTCACATCTGGAATGACATGAACGAGGTGTGTCATATGTTCGTTGTCCTCCATCATGTCGAGATTCTGACCGTTATTCCGTCCAGCCTTCCGTCTTCAATGGCCCCGAGATTACTATGCCTAAGGATCTGATTCACTATGGTGACTGGGAGCACCGCGACATCCATAACATCAATGGGATGCTCCTCCCAAAGATCACCTCGGAAGGCCTCGTCGTTCGAGGCGGGACGCCTAAGCGACCGTTCGTGCTTACACGTTCCTTCTTCGCAGGGTCTCAGCGTTACGGTGCGATGTGGACTGGTGACAACCTTGGCACCTGGGAGCACATGACTGTCGGCATCAAGATGGTCCTCGCGAACGGTATTGCGGGTATGACCTTTGGCGGATGTCGGTATCTCTCTGTTCTTCACACCTGGCCGGTCGCGCTGACTAGAACAATGTAGCTGATGTCGGTGGCTTCTTTGGCAATCCCGAGCCAGAGATGCTCGTGCGCTGGTACTGGGTCGGTGCATTCTCGCCGTTCTTCCGCGCGCACGCACACCATAACACCAAACGCCGCGAACCGTATCTTCTTGCCGAGCCTCACAAGAGCACAGTACGCAACATCCTGCGGTTACGCTATTCGCTCCTACCTGTTTGGTATACTGCATTCCGTGAGACAAGTGTCACCGGACTCCCTGTCTTACGGTATGTCTCTTCATCTCCGTAAAGCCTTCCTATTCACGCGTTCTGGTTAGTCCTCACTATGTGATGTTCCCTCAAGATGAAACGGGTTTTTCTATCGACGATCAGTTCTATGTTGGCAGCTCTGGTCTGCTCGTGAAACCTGTCACGCGCCCAGGGGTAACCGAAGAGACCGTCTATCTCCCCGAAGATGAGGTGATATGATATCACTTGTGCCTCCCCTCGAATTTGTCTTGCTCACCCACGGTTCGAAAGATCTACTATGACTACTTTACGTATCATACGTACCGCGGCTCCGCGAAGGGAAAGCACGTGGTCGTTCCGGCGGCCTTGGATCAGATGCCCCTGCTCGTGCGAGGGGGATCCATCATCCCAACGCGTGAACGTCCGCGCCGGGCGTCCTCGCTCATGCACCGCGACCCATTCACACTCCGCATCGCGCTCGACGGCTCGCTCACTGCGCGCGGCGAGCTGTATCTGGACGACGGGGTGACTTACGCGTACAAGCAGGGCCACCTCACGTGGCGCGGCCTGTCCGTGTCCGTCGTGGACAACAAGACCTCGAGGGGGGTCGCCGCCACCACCGAGCTGCAGCTTTCAAACGTGGACCTGGCCGTCGCCGCGCCGCGCGCTGCAGTCGAAGGCGACGCCCTCGCCGAGTTCCGGCGGGAGAACCTGTTCCAGACGGGCATCGCGTCCGTGCGCGTCGAGAGGGTGGTGATCCTGGGACTTGGCGGCAGGCCCAAGCGCGTCGCGGTCGCGGTCCAGGGTGGCCGCGATCTCGAGTGGGAGTTCGGGCCGGGTGTGGCGGCCGCGGGGGCGGTGCGGGGTGACAGTGACAGCGGCGTCGCGAGCGTGTTGACGATCAAAGATCTAGGTCTTGGCGTTGCTAGCGATTGGGCCATTCAGATTTCGCTTTAGGTCGAGTATGTATGTGTATATTGTGAAAATATCCCAGATCATCGGACTTTTTTGCCTGTCTCACGTTGTTAGCGAGTGTGGGCGCACATGGGGTGTCTCGCCCGGGCCAGAGCTAGGGGTGGCGCGGCGCGTGGCCTAGTCCCGAATGATTGAGAATTTGTTCTGTCGTAAGCGCCTGTTCCCCTGTAACAAAGCGATCCCGAGCGCCGCCGTGGCGCACCCAGACCGCGTGTTTAACTTATCGACCACACTTCTTTTCGGGCTGCGGCCGCAGGCCCTGTGGATGTGACACGCAGAGTGATCTCTAAGGATGCTATATAGAGATAACAGAGGAATCAGGAATCAAAACAGTCCATCAAACCAGCCCGTTAATCCCGAATACCCCCCCTCCTCCTTTCATACCCCCTTCCCCCTTCCCCCCCCCCTTCTTCTTCTACCCTCTTCAATCACCCCGACATCCATTTGCTTCCATTGACGAATACCCGAAATACCACATACCCCCAAAATGCACGTAGAGCAACTTGCTTACATGCCGTACCCGCAGCTGGACGGGGAAGCATCATCTACCAACGAGGGCGTATGTCGTAACTATCCCCACCCGAGACCGGTGGCGATAGAAGACCTGTCAGCTGGGGACAGAGAGATTCTCAATTCGGTGAGTTCGACGGGAGATTCAGTTATCCATATGTATATCCGCTGCCCGGGTGAGCTGACTCGCGAGCTTACCCACCCTCGGAACCCTAGATCATCCAAGGACGTCGTGCGCGCGGTCCGGAACGCCGAGGCAAGACGCGCCGTTATGCGGCCATCTTTGACGAGAAGGGGCTACCGCTTCCATCCGCCACGGGGGGGGTCATTGGCGGAGCGCGGTCGAGCCTGCTTGTGGATGAGCCAGATTCAGAAATGGTGCCGATCATCATTCGGCACAACGGTGCGGAGAAGCCCACCGGCTTTCGCGCCCTTGGGCGCAAGATCTCGTCGGCAGCTCGCAGTGTGTTCACCTGCCATCACCCTGATTAGGCAGTTGCTGAAGATGTTTGGTTTGGTTTAAGGGGATCAAGGACCACTGGGCACTGTACGAGATCGAAATGTATTTGTAAATCCACACTTAATGCACAGCACCCGGATCGGACCAACTCGCAGTCGATCATTTCAGGCGATGTGGGAAGTCAAGACGGCAGGCCGCTTGATGCACCGTTATTGGGTTTGAGCAAATCTATAAATCAGGCAAGCCCAGGGCTTCTCGAAGAACTCAAGGACGCTTGGACTGATGGCGCACAGGGTTCGACCAAGACATGCGGATGTTGTTAGTCATCATACTCGTAGAAGCCTTTGCCATTTTTGCGTCCAAGCCACCCTGCATCAACCATGCGCTCGAGAAGGACGCTTGGACGATACTTTGAGTCACCAGTACCGGCGTAGAGTGTTTGCTGAATCGCGAGACAAGTGTCGAGGCCAATGCTCAAAGTTGGCAAAAGTTAGGAATGCAAAGTGAAGCAGGAAAAGTGGATTCTTACAAGTCAGCTGCATAAGGATAAGGTATCAGAACGAGTCACAGAGTGAAAAGATGACTACTTACCAAGCTGCAAAGGACCCATAGGATGGTTCATTCCTAAACGAAGCGTTTTATCGATGTCGTCCCGAGTGGCAACGCCCTTAGATCGAGATTAGATGACCCAAACCGAACCAAGAGAAAGTATGCTACCTTTTCAAGCCACATGATTGCCTAAGGGAGACAGGAGCAGATCAAAAGAGGGTTTGATGGGCTGAGAAAGGGAATGCATTAACCTCATTTATGAATGGCATGAGCAAGGCGTTTGAGACGAAACCGGGAACGTCTTTGGACACCGTCACTTCTTTATCACATGCAATAGCGAACGCCCGGGCCCGGGACAAAGCGTCGTCCGATGTTTGCAACGCTGAGATCAGTTCAACCAGTTTCTTTTCAAGTTTTTAATTGAGACAGCGTGTTGTCGAGGGTGAATAACTCACCATCACGGGGACAGGGTTGAAGAAATGCAGTCCTGACCAACTGCAGTTGTAACCTGAAACTGGCTCGACGGGCCTAGAGCTTACCAACAACACGCCCTGCACTGCTCTTGCCCACGGCTGATGCGGCGGATTCTCCCTGCGGTATAGCAGAGGCTGCAATTTTGGTGATAGAGATAGAGGACGTATTCGTCGCCAGTATGGTGTCCAGCCTCGTCTCGGCTGCCAGTTCTGAGAATATG
Source organism: Lactarius sp. MG50 (assembly GCA_003314065.1). Taxonomy (NCBI): domain Eukaryota; kingdom Fungi; phylum Basidiomycota; class Agaricomycetes; order Russulales; family Russulaceae; genus Lactarius; species Lactarius sp. MG50. The sequence continues at coordinate 6,839 of QLOZ01003134.1, read as the reverse complement.
CGTTGCTTGAGTTCGAGGTTCTCCGAGACAGCCTTGAAAGTATGCTCGGCAAGCTGAGAAGCACAAAGGGTCTGCCTGCGCACCTCGATGACCATATCGACGTCTCTCAGCGCTCGCACTCCCACGGCCTGATCGACAACAGACACGCGTTCTCGTGCTTGACGTGCGTCTCCTTCTTGGATCCTTCCCTTTTCGACATCCTTGGCCAGTAACTTATCCATGAGCTCCAAACCTTTTGAAATTTGTTCAGAAGAACGATCGTATATTTTCACGGGTACTTTCGCTCTCAATGCGGCCACATAGGCGATACCCAGGCCTACATGACCAAAGAAAGTATCACTGATAGACAATCAAAGGGATATGAAAGAAGAACGTACCCATCTGACCAGCGCCGATGACACCCAACGTTTTGATCCCATGAGCGACTGACATGACGGAGAAAGGAAAGGGGCGGTCCAATCATCAAACTAACACGTGCGGCGATTCGAGCGCATTTCACATTGAGTGAGCGGTGACTTTTTATTACGACGAGACGATGCCACACAATCTCTCAAATCTGCAAATCAGCCACGGTCCCGCCCTATGACCGTTCTAGACTTCAGCACATTACCGTGCGCAACTTTCCGTTCAGCTGACCCAGGTACATCCTCCATTCACGTACTCCCCACACTCGCTTACTCCGTTACAGTCACCATCCAACAACGTCCTCTTCATGGCCTCAGGCGCCAACTTACGTCCCCCGGCCCTCCTGGCCCATAACTTGTCTGCAACCCCTTCTCTCCCTGACTCTGTGCCAGGCACACCTTGGCGTGAGGATGATGAACATCATGAACATGCACCGCTGCTGCGCCCCAGCGACATCGACCGTGCTGCATACCATAGTACACGTAAGTTCTAACCTATAAGCTTGCGGACCTCTCCCATCGTTTCCTTTTCCAGGTGGTCAAGGCGTTGATATCGAGGCGGACATTGTGAAGCCCTCAGGACAGTCGTCCACAACCTGGGCTAAAGCACAGTACTACATACCCTCCTTGTATTGGATCCCTAATTATTCTCTTTCTCTGTACGGAATTCCTAGTCCCTCTCGTCATTGTGCCTAATCATCGTTACCGCATAATGTCAACAGATTGGGCGGAGACCTAACGGCAGCTTTCACGGTCGCTGCCATGCTGATCCCACAGTCCGTCAGCTATGCAACCTCTCTGGCAAAAATGAGTCCCGTAACTGGTTTGGTGAGTCAATGGTTCGCTCCATGCGTCGCAGTGTGACACTGTGACGCCTGGGGTGTCCTGTGTTGGTTACTACAGTATGAAAGTTACTGACTTGGCCATCTTTTTGACAGTTTTCCGCGTCGATACCCCCGATTGCATATGCACTCCTTGGTTCCTCGAGGCAGTTGAACGTTGCGCCGGAGGCTGCCCTCAGTCTACTTGTCGGTCAGACAATCACGTCTGTGTTACGATCAGATCCACACACCCTCCCAAAAAACCCCGAAGCTGTTGGTTTGGCAGTTGCTACTGCATTAACTACCCAGGTATGTCTATGTATGTCTATGCTTTCAGTGGCCATCCCCTTATCTGCCCATGTAATCCTAGGTTGGGTTGATTTCCTTCATCTTGGGCTTCTTTCGCTTGGGATTCATTGATGTCGTCCTCTCTCGCGCTCTCCTTCGAGGTTTCGTCGCTGCAATCGCATGTATTATACTCATGTGAGTACATGCAACCACACCACGTGGCTCACCCGACTAACTGGTCTTTTAGTGAACAGCTCATACCAATGCTTGGTCTCACGGCGCTCGAGCACAAGTTGAGACCAGAAACGACACTAGAGAAAATTTTCTTTTTAGTTGAACATGGGGTTACAAACGCACACGGCCCTACTTCCTTCGTCAGCGCCTCCGCCTTGGTCTCTCTTGTCATACTGCGGATGCTCAAGGCGTCCTTACGCCGATTTAAGTGGGTCGCACGTATTCCGGAAGTGCTAATTGTCGTGATCGTCTCCACAAGTACGATTTGCGCCCTACTTCTGCTCGCTTTATGGCTTAATGTCTGCAGTTCTCTCGGACGAGTTCCGCTGGGATAATGACGGCATCGCCATTCTCGGCAACGTGCCGGTCCGCACACGTGGCCAGTTCATCAAGTTCCCTCTTCACCACCACAGTCTTCCATACCTAAGGCAAACCACCTCCACTGCGGTGTAAGTTTTTGTTCCCTCTTGTCTCATGTCGCTCATATGTAACCCCGTGCAGGCTCATCTCGATCATTGGATTTCTCGACAGTATTGTTGCCGCAAAGCAAAACGCCGCTCGTTATTCCTATTCTATCAGCCCAAACAGGGAACTTGTTGCGCTTGGCGCCGCGAATCTCACAGGCTCGTTTGTGCCGGGCACGCTGCCCGCGTATGGTTCCATTACCCGTTCGCGCATAAACGGCGAGGCCGGTGCCCGCACGCAGATGGCTTCGCTCATCTGCGCAGCGATCATCCTGGTGGCTACATTCTTCCTGCTACCTTGGCTTTATTACCTGCCAAAATGCGTGCTCGGATCGATGTAAGTGCCTCTGGCTTTACTCTGTTGATGCATGGACCCATGATATATTTAGTGTCTGCCTGGTGGTATACACCCTACTCGCTGAGACGCCCGAGGATGTAATCTTCTACTGGAAGTAAGCTTCTGTACTCCATATATATTACCCGATGATCACGCTAACGCCGGAGACCGCAGGATGCGAGCATGGATCGACATGACGCTCATGGGTCTTACCTTCATCCTTACAATTATCTGGAGCGTCCAAGTTGGTGTTACTGTCAGCCTTGTCATCTCCCTTCTTCTTGTTGTCCGTCGTTCGTCCAGGACACGCATGACTATCTTGGTGTGGCGTTTCTTCGATAAAATAAGAAGTTTGATTTGACTGATACAGGGCGTGTTAGGGCCACATACCAGGAACCGACAGATGGGAACCAATCGACGAGAGTCCAGGCGCCGAGGAAGACACACCTGGCGTGCTCATTGTCCGGATTCGTGAAAACTTGGACTTCGGTACGTCTGGGAGTCTGCAATATTTGTGTTAGTAGCCCTAACCCTAAAACGGGATCACTTCAGCCAACACTGCGCAGCTCAAAGGTAAATCCCATTGCTCAAGTGAACCGAGAAGCATGATGATGACGATGGCGTTCAGAACGGCTTCGTCGTCTTGAGCTTTATGGTGTGCATAGAAGCCATCCCTCAGACGTGCCGCGCCGCGAGCAGGCGAGCGTGCTCATCTTCCACATGGCGGACGTCGAGACATGCGATGCATCAGCGGTGCAGATATTCCACGAGCTTTTCCAGTCCTACAGAGTAAGATTTGGTACTTGGATCTTACCCCATTCACCCGTCTAACTAGTTATGATCACACAGAGCCGTGATGTGGGCGTATTCATAACGCATTTGCGCACCCAGCCACGCATTATGTTCGAACGTGGAGGGATAGTGAAGCTCCTGGGTGCCGATGCGTTTTATGAGAATGTTGGCAAGGCGATGGGGCGGTTGACTGGCGAAACGCGACGTTGAATTGACGTATACCGGAAAATGATATGATAGAAAAAATCTCTCGTCTATAGCTTCATGAAATCATGTTACATTCACTGGCATCTGCAGTGCACGCGTTACTCCTCGAGTGAGATAGACCTATGAACTGCGGTAGCGTCGGGCTAGCGGCGGCAGCCCCATGACGTCATACTTAGTCTCGGCGCTGGTCTGATTCTCAAGGCCGAAGGAACAGACTTAACACACTCTCACTCTCCCATGCCGGTGAAGGTTAGTAATCTCACAAGTGGTCGTCAGTGGCAAGGCGCTGTTTGTTCATCTTACCTCCCAGGATCCAGACCCACCCTGCCAAGCTGAAGGCTAGACTTCTCGTCCTATTGGCAACGTGCCCACAGCGCCTAGACGGCGAATGACTGACTTCCTCTGTTTACATCTACAGCGTGCGCTCTTCAAGGGTGTCTATCCAAGAACACGTACTCCCCGGAGAAGTGTGCGGGGAATATGCGTAAGCTGTACAAGTGCTGCCAAGTTCTGTACGACGCAACCGGGGACCGCGGCGAATCAACTGCATGTCCCATGCCGAGCGTCGTACGCCGCTGGCTGAAAGCGCACTCCGAGAGCGCTGAATGAAACTTTACATTTGCCCTATCACAGCCACGATCGTAGAGATGCCGTAGATAGCAATACTGCAAAGCCTTTGTACCTACGTACGTCAACTGGATCCGCCGATCCGCCAAGGAAGATACCGTGATGACGATACGCTATGCCCACATCGCCTTAAACTTGGCGCCAAACTCGTTGGTGACGCTGTTGAACACCTCAAATACCCTCCAATCCCTGTTGGATATGCCGCGCGGCCTCTCGAAGGCAGCCGGATCGGCCCCGTCCCCCGCCTCCCCCCACTCGGACGGATCGAACGACTGGTACCCGCTGTCCTCGGCCTCGGACCCATCGTCCAGCTCCCCCTGGTGCGGCGCTGCGTCCTTCGACATGGTCAGCAGCAGATTCTCAAGATCGCCGCGGATGGTCGTCAGGACGAGGTAGAACGCCTCGAGGGCGTACCACACGTCGCCGCGGCGGATGCCGTTCATGTTCACGAGCGCGTCGACCTGGCCGTGCACGAAAAAGTCGTACAGGTAGGCGTTGAGGGGCAGCTCGGGATCCAGGATGCGCTCGACTGTCGGAATGGCGTGTTCGTTGAGGTGGACACCGTGCCGCACGGTGCGGGCGAGCTCCCCGACGCCGCCGAATGTGTCGTCGTGGCCCGAGGTAGCGACGAAGAGCGAACGAACTTTGGGTTGGACGGCTGTCTCGGCGATGTGGGCGAAGAGGGCCGTCTGCGGGCGTGTCGACGCGTCGCAGGGTCCGACGATTTCCTCACTTAGCGGTAGCCGATTATCAGGCCCCAGCTCGTCCGCGTGCTGTGATGAGAACGCTAGCGCATATGCGCCGAAGATATCTAGGATCTTCTTTTGATGTGCGGCTAAGATTCTACGGGCCTTGGGATGTAAGGGCGGCAGCACCACGCGAGAAGGTCCCTTTTGTATGAGATCGCGGATATTGTCAGTCGTCGCGTAGACCTCGTGCAGATATCTGCGACCAAACAGATGGCACAGGAGAATCACGAGATCTCGCTCAGCGTCGACGGAGCTGGTCTGGGAACAAATGTCATGGAACACGCCCAGCTGCAAAAGCACAGTTATGGCCAGGTTGCTTGGTTCTGTGTAGTAGAGGTGGGAGGCAATGCCAAACAAGTTGACGGGCTTGCCCTCTTGGTCCAGAAGGTGGGCGCGACGCAAGTAGTCAATGCTGAACCGAAGATGGTGCAAAAGCTGATTTTTCCCGACGTCAGAGCCGAAACTGATGTGTGGAAGTCGGAGAATGCTACGGATTGCATCGACAGCGAAGGTTGCGTAATTTGAACCTTCAAGGAGGCTGAACAAACGTAATACCATTGTCGACGATAGCGGGAACGTCCCGGTAAGACGCGGAAGCCTTGATAGAAGGATCCGATTGATGCGATCTAGCGGTATTCCGTAGAAGACCACTCGACCCAGCAAATCGAATCCGCGACGACCGGCTCGTCCAGCGCATTGGCGGAACTTATCGTCGGGTAAGTATTGGCAGGTCACTTCCAGCAAGTAGTAGGAGGGCTGACCGTGAGCGCCGTAAGGAAAGGAGAGTCCCCGCAGAACACGGACGTTTTTGTCGGCGCATTAATACCCAGTGCCAGGGTACCTAAGGTCAGGTAAATGAATCGTCACTCCAGTACATCTTCAGTATCCTAATAACTTACTTGTTGCGATAACGACTCTAAGGAAGCCGACGCGAAACAGTCTGATGGGCCCCACTCAATCTCTAGTAGTCGACCAAGATGATGAGACGCACCGTTCCACTGCAACACGATATGACTTATTCATGCCGCTGTGGTGAACGGCGATTCCTCTCCACAGGGCCCTGTAAAGGAATTCGGGAGTCGACGTCCAACGCAGCGAGGCGATGTCCTCGATAAGTTCATCCTTCGGATACGCGGCAGTACCGGCAAAGGAGAACTGCGGGGAAGGGTCTTGCGGATCGAAATAGCTTTCCCATGAGCGATCTTCGCTTTGTTGAGCGATTTCATCGTCCGCGTCTTTCTTTCGAGCAACCGCCTTCTGCGCGAGCCGTTCCTTGTTCTTTTGACGCGCCTGCCAGGCCTCCCACTGGCTGACTTTGCGCTTCCATTCAGGACTCTGAGCCCTCCAGGCCTCCTCGGCTCTTTCGAGCGTGTTTAGAATGTGAGAAGCCATTATCAAGCATTCCTGGCGATCAAAATTGAATAGAAGTGCGGGCTATGCTGCGTGTCACTGCCAACCACAAGACGAACAAGAAGTCAGGGTGCATACCAGGCCGTCGGTCGCCCTTAAGTCAGATAGCATGTGAATGAGACCGGACTTGAACGCAGGAGGACTTGGCGGGGCATTGAGCCGCGACTTGGGTGTCTGCATGATAATGGGGTCTTGAAGATCTCGAACCACCCGCTGGAGGACAGACGACGGATCCAGAGCATCAGGTGCGGCAATCAGACGCGCCAAGATACTTTTGATCTCAGCGTCGTAACGCAACACATCCTTCTGCCGGATGAAAGTATCGCGGGAAAAGAAGACGGTGGGGTCGAGTCCTTCTGCGTCGACAAGGTTTTGGCCTGTTAGGACTTTGTATAAACGAATTAAATCCGGTCCCTCCAGAGATAGATCCGGAGGCATCGTCCCTGCGAAGGATAAAGTACAGACTGGATGGATAAAGCGCATCATTTTAGTCGGAGGACGGTCGT
>QLOZ01003133.1:8112-23798 GCA_003314065.1 Lactarius sp. MG50 | reverse complement strand
CGCGGCTTGGAGTAGGATACGGTTATTACTACCCATCTTTTAGGGCGGGGAGCCGCGGAACCGTCGTGCCGCTGACCAGCCCCACCTGCCGCAAGTTTTCGTGCAGCAAATTGTCAGCCAGTGGAACTGTAAGGTACTTTGTTTCGCAATCAAGCCGGCGCCGGGTTTCGTACAGGCATCCGAGGCATGACGATGAGTGCTTACAGTACTGTAGTTAGCTGTGAGGTAGACTACGGTAGCGAGGAGAGTTGAGGATGGCAAAGAGATCAAAAAGAGCCTGTGATAAATGATGGGACGGAAAGGTCTACAGTAGTTAAATAGAGTTGGATTGATTAACGCGATCAAGCAACTTTTCTCTCTCTTTTTACTGCTGTTGACCGATGAACTCGAGAAATGAAAAAGAGTGGGCAGAAAAGGTAAGAAAGTTCTAAAGGAGAGACAAGGGGAGCGCCAATAGAGCTTCTTTCTTTCCGTCAGGGCGACGGTTGACGGTCACGGTCATGCTCACCGGTGCTTCTCCTTTTCCCATACAGCGCCGTCCCACAACTGCAGACTTCCTTTTCTCCAGCAAGGTCTCTACTCCCTCTCCTCCTCTCACCCGCTCTCTCCGCTATAACCACTTTTTTCAATCACCGGCAAAATCACTTGACAATTGGAGTACCGGTGCACCGCGATCACGAATATTTTCCATGTCCTCTAACACAAAATCGAGCCTTAAGGGAAAGGAGCGTGATGCCTTACTCGATTCCGGATCGTTCAGTGAGTCTTCCCCCCTCGCGTCGTGCATCCCGCGACGGCCCGCCTTCCCATCGGTACTCATTTACTCCGGATGGCTTTAGCCAGCTCCCTCGCCTTTGATGATATGGTCACTTTTTCAAACAAGCCCTCCCGTGGCCTCTCATTCTCCCGCCCTGCCACTGCCGACCCTCCTACTAGCGGCCAAAGGCGACAGCGTGGTAGTATCCTGGGCGTAGCCTCTGACGCATTGCGTTTTGGGCGACGCCGCCGATCAATCAAAGCCCCTCCCCCTCCGCCACAACCTCGTCTCCTCCTCCAAGAAGTCATCGAGGTGCGAGGATCTGCGCCCACCCCTACGTTCGACGAAGACGAGGAGGCCGAACGCGAGCAGCTTCGCGCCGCCGCCGTGCAATCCGTCGGTTTCGATGTGGACATCAGCCGGCCCCCGGACCGCGAGCACACCGCCTTCGGTGATGAGGGTGACATGAACGAGGGAACAGGCCATGTGCTACACGCGAATGGACACGAGAATGGGCGCTCATCACCGCCCGTCTTGCCGCATTCTCTTCCATCTATAGTCGACAACACCATCTCCGATGCCCCCGGATCGCCTTACACCGTGCGTGTGAGGACCTCACATTCCCCCGTCAGGGCCGCGCAGCCCGCCTCGGCGCTTACGTCTTCGTCTACGAAGATACCTGAGTTCCCGAGCACCCGTGCTCAGGTTTCTCGCCACGAGCAGCTCTCGGCGACGCTGCCAAAGCACTATCCCCCGCCATCGTTACTTATGCTCGCGCTCTCAAAACAGTGGAGGCCGAGGCACGTCGTCCTCAGCGCCCCTGTACTCGCCGGCGCCTCGTACTTGCACGTATTCAAGTCCCCCGCGGCAGACGAGCCCGAGTTGGAGCGCCTCGAAATAAATGAACGGAGCGTCGTGTTCATCACCGATGACAATGTCGGCGGCCGACGTGGCGTTGTGCGCGTGGGCGGCGTCGATGTCGGTGCGCTACGGCGGGAGCTGAACAGCGAGGAAAACGGTTTGACCATAATGATGCTGCAGATTATGGACGCGAATGCATCACAGAGTTGGATTAATGCGATAAAGAACGCTGTCCTTGGTCAGCGGTACGCATATACCTGGTCTATTTTTAGCCGTCGTCAAATTTCTTATCGTCTCGTCACGTAGATCTGTTCGCGCTGGTCTAGGTATCCCGTCCAATCCGTCTGGGGTGCCTGAACCTCGGGGTGACTTGGACGTGATGCTCTCAATGCGTATGCAGGGGATGCTCCCCTCACCCGCCAAGCCGTCTTCCAATTTGCCAGACGAGCCAGAAGATGCGAACAAAATACTGCACATTGGGCCTTCCGGTGAGGGGGTCTCTTCACCAAAACCTCCGAGCTTGCGTTCTCGACCAGTGACTCCACGCTCGCCCACCGGCGTTCTCTCTCTCAAGAGCCTCTTCTCCGTCTCCGGATCTGGCTCGGCACGGCCACGCTCACCTTCATTAGCGCGTGCTACCTCGCCAGACGCGGCTTCTAGCAAGTCCCTCGGCAGCGCAGCTAGTAGTCTCCTTAGCATGCGCACCGTTGCCGATTCACCGCTTATAAAGCCATACTCCATGCTCCCACCGACGGGCCCTGGACTAGATACGACGGTACAAATGCCACGAAAGATTATTGACACACAATCAAACCTCGACTGGTCACCGTTAGAGAGCTCCTCCAAATCAGCTGTTACTATTCTGCCTCCCCATCGTCCCATGTCCCCCAGCCTCAATCCGCCTCCGCCCCGCAAGCGTGCGTACACGACGAACGAGCATCGTACATCAACATCGCCTGACATAGGTTGGCTCGTGTACAATCACGGTAATGCAAGCTCGGCGGGTAGTTTTGGTGTACCTGTCCCCCAGCCGACACGCCCACGATTGGAGAGGGCGTCGTCGGAGCGAAGCAAGCCGCGGACGGGTTCTGTGTCAAGCACATCGACAACGACCGAGAATGGCTCAGCCCGGCGCTGGTCGCGCCAGTCTTCCAGCCTGCCCACCTTCACCCCGGTTTCTGATTCGTCAACACCTACGGTTGCTGGCGCTCAGCCACCCTCGTGGCAGAACGGCTCCCAGCAGGTGTTGCCTTCGCATGCGTCTGAACGCTCTCCAAGTCCCTCCTCACTGTCACAGAGGACGCTGCCAAGCATCATCTCCAGCCTGCACGTATCGTCAAAGCGCGCAAGTGCGTCGGGTAGCCTGTACAGCGTCTCGACGACGAGTTCGTCGGCCCATCCGTTCTCGTTTGCGCGTTCTCCGGGTAGCGGTCACCGCTTATCTGTCCCGCCACCGCCACGTCCCGCACCGAGCACCGCGCTTCCTCCAACACCAACCGGATCAGATACCGAAGCTCCTATCGCCGCACCTACGGCCACCGTGAAAGTTCGCAGAAACTCCCTCGCGCGGCGTGCGCTGCGACTGTCACTTGGCCCACCCGCCCCGTCTACGCAGGTGCACCCGCAGGTATCACCAGACGCAAACAGTGGCACCGGTACCCGCCCGGCGTCTCGTTCACACAGTCGGAGCACCAGCGTTGATAGTGTGCCGCGCTCCAACTCATCGCACAGTCACGTCATCTCTCCAGCGCTACTTGACCCCCCCACCCCACCACCGACGTGCCCGCTGCCACCCCCACCGCCCTCGCCGCCTTCGCCGTCGACGCCGACGCCCGCTTCTCCGCGCACGTCGACGTTCAAGCAACGCCTACGCATCCTCGGCACATCAGGACGCTCAACGCCACCACCCCCCGCCATATCCACCGCCGTCCCTCCCACGCTGTCCACGCTCGAGATCCCCTCGTCTCTACCGGTGACGCCGATCGGCGAGCGCATCGCGCACATCTCTCCGGACGCGGATTTCCTTCATCTCGGCGGCGACACCCCAGTCGCGACCGCGCCGTGGTCCGCGCTGGGAACGACGACGCAGCTTCTGGAAGGGGTGGACGACACCTCCCCGGTGTTGGCGCGGCTCACGATCCCGTCGCCTCCGCTCCCGCCACCCCGCAGTCCGTATAGGCCCGCCCCGTCGCCCGCGGCGCCAGACCGCTCGCCACAGCAGATGACGGTGCTGTCCCCGCCGCCGCGCAAGGGGTCTATGCGGCCGTTGCCGTCGCCGTCGCCCGAGCAGGAGCGTGGGCCGAGCATGGCGCGCGATGGCGATGAGGTTCTGCGCCTCACGCCGCCTCCGCTAGACCTGGCGCGCAATACGTCCACCTTGTCGTTGAGCATCGTGAGTGGCGCTGTCTGACGTGTGTTTTAGACCACACGGCACGGGCAAACCATTTTCCTACGATGCGTGTTTTTTTTTCTTTTTTTCTTTTTCTTTTCTTTTTTTTTTTTTTCAATATTTCGCTCTTCGTCGCATTTATGCCTTTTTGTGCCCCGTCTACTCCTTTTTGCTTGCGGTTTTTTTCTTCTCTCCTCGCCCCCTTATTTATATGATCTCATGCAAACGGATCCGCTGTCCCATCTCTCACTGTAATTGCTGAATCACTCGTGTGGGTTGATCCAAACTACTTGGTACCTCTCTGCTGCCCTCCCTCCCTCCCGCTCACCTCGCTCACCGTAACCCTCCTCATCACGCAAACTCAAACCATCCCACTCTATAGAACGAAAGAAAGAAACCTAATTACGCCCCTACTTACTCATCGGTTCATGTAATTCTAAAACCCCCTTCTTACGCCTCCGCCGAAAATGTCGCGCGTCGGGCCTGTACTGTTACTGTACATTCTGGCCAATTAGGACGATCCCTCCCTCTTAAACTAAACCGCATGAATTTTACTAGAGAACTTCTCGTTAACGCGAAGGTAACACCCACATCATGTACAAAAGAAAAAAAAAACCAACAGGTTTCATATCACATCCCATAAAGCAAGAAGCTTCCACTCGTCCGACGCTCGCACTTTCAAGACCCATAAATAAATAACACGGTACGTAACGTAGTACAAGTACTATGCATACATACATATATACGAACGCCGTTTATGGCAACCAGGTCCAGCCTCCCCCCCGAAGCGCTTAGCTCGGTGCCGACTCGGACTCGCTTTCTGGTTCTATCTAGATTTTCCTGTTTTACGCGTCACATAGTCGCAAGATCTAGTGTGTGCCACTGCCAGTGGCCGCCAGTGGGGGCACAGGTCCCCGCAGCGGTGAGTCGCTCAGTACCCGTCTAACAACTTCAGTTGAACCTACGACTAGACTCATTCATTTGTCCATTCGTCGGTTAGGTGTGCCTTAATTTAAGAGTGTTAGGCCACTAATTTTGTACTTTCTCGTAAGTGATACAAATATTGTATCATACGCCACCTACTTCTTTATGTACTGTATTCAATATTCTGTTTTGAACTTACTCTTTGCGTGTTCTCGAGAATAAATGGAAACACGATGTTAGAATAGAGTAAGAGGGTCAAGCCTAGAATTGATATTGCAGCAAAGTATACAGTATGCTAGACAAATAATGCGAAATAGCCATCGACAATCACTGGAAGCTGTTCTCAACATCAGCCGAATCCTCACCAGCCTCGAGATTAGCAAACTGCGGTGGGGAATGTGTCAGTAACGAGGGTGGCGGAAAATGGGGTCGGGAGCTTACTGTCAAGAATGCCGCGGGTCTGTGCTCCTCTGCCCAGAACAACAACGGCGTTTCGAGAGTTATGGAGTAGGGAATATTGGGCGACCAAAGCTGCGTGAGACCGATCCCATAGTTCCACACCCTGCCTTCGGGAACAAGCGTCATTCCCAGAATTCGGTCAGACAACAACAGCTGCACCCGCTCCGACATGTTCGGATTGAAGCCCTGTAATGGGAGTTAGAGATTTGACATATCAACGGCATGGATCCAGACCTGAGGGTTAGGAGACGTATCCTGATTCTTCCTACCCCACTCGAACCCAGGGACGGTCAGCGAGTGAGCTGAAAGTGATACAGAGCCTGGCGTGAATGCGGCAGTAATGCAGATCGACGACGACCCCCATTCAGGATGATCTGCCATAATCTTCGCTTGCGTGGTGATATCACTCGGGGACAGATGAGGTAGTTCCAAAGCCTGGGTCTTGATCCAACCAAGAGGCTCCAAATCTTTGAGAAGATAGTCATCCTTCGGAAGCTTAGAGGGTAATTCGACAGAATTATTGTTTCCTCGTTGAGGTGCCCAAGCAATAGCCTAAAGGGGACTTGTAAATTTGATGAGTAAAGATATACCTCGAGATCGAACCTTAATCTCCTTGACTTGTTTGTTGTCCGGAGGTGATACGCCGTACAGGAAAGCCGCGACCTGAGTCCGGAGGTCGGACGCAGTGATGAAAGCGCGGAGAATGTTCTTGGGTAATACGTATGTGAACGAGGCAGCATCGTCCTTCACGTCATCATTCGAGACATAGATGTGCTGCAATCGAAGTGGAAGGTGTGTGGCGGAAATTGCGCGCACACGCCAATCCGACTTGCTGCTGAACACCTGCTGTTCGTAGTTTGTGGCTGTGGAAGACGATCATTAGAAATCACTACCAAGCTCCAACACAAACACTCACTCGTAACAGTTTGGATAGCATCGCCATGAATATTCGTGGTTTGGCTATGTGGGGCCGTTAGCTGATCCGGAATAACGAGTTCTCAGCGACTTACGTCTGCACGGCAGTGACTTGGGCCTGAGCCTCTGTACTCTTTTCCAACTCGGCCATCTGCTGGCGCTGCACGGATGGCGCGGCAATCTCCTGCCCAAGGATGATATCGCGAATTTCGCTGGACGTCAAGGATGCGACGTTCACGCTATTACGTTTGCCGAAGTCCTAGTGTTACGTTAATACTAGGTACGCGTAACATAATGGGACTGTTAAACTCACGGCCAGAATCAGATCCTTCATGGCGAGTTCTGCCTTAATCCACTCTTCGTCAGTTAGAGTCGGCCAGACGAAGTGGGGTTCGGTGACAGTGCTTTTGTCAGGGTGAAGGATGATTTTCGCCTTTTCGTTGTTGACATGTAGGCCACGGAGGAGAAGAATTACGCGAGAGAAGGCGGTATAGCTCGAGATTGTCTTCAGCCAATCATCTGCGTGATTATCTCTCAACATGAAAAATTATGTAAACCCTATGGTGCTCTCACCATAAAGACTGAATAGAACCATCTGGGGCTGGGTCGCGCGCTGCGGAGACAAATTAGATAGGTAGTGCAACTTCTGGCAATAAGCCTACCAGAATAAGGTCACCGAACTTCTCCATCTTCATGCAGGCCTGGAAGGGGAGTTGCAACTCGCTTCCTTTGATGACAATATTCGGGAAGTCGAGTAAGTGGACCTCAAGAGGATCTAGTGCGTCTCTATCAACTATGAGTCTCCGCGTCGTATATAATGCACATACCCAACATGCCCTTCCGGGTGACAATGACTTGCTTCGGCTGTTCTTCTACAGGCAGTGAACGAACCAAGGCCGCAACTTCTTCGGCCGTCTTCCACTTCGCCAGTTGTCCAAGACGCTTTTGACCGGCCCACACACTTGTGTGGATGATCTTGAGGAACAGTTGTCCAGACCTCGGATTAAAGATGAAAATAGCACCATCTAAAGTTAATCGTGTCATGTCGTGTCGTCATTGGCTGGATATGACCTTAGATGAACTTACTGATGGGCTTAGTCGTCAAGTTGCCTTCGAATGTCTTGTGTCTGTGGGGAGACTTGTCAGGACGAGGCGACGGATGGCCCTGAAAGCCAAACTTACATGGTTACACGATAGACGTTCGTATCATCAACGAACCCTGAAAACAAACATGAGGATTTATAGGTAAGAGATGAGGAAACGACAAACATATGATCTGGTTAGAGAAAAGCTCCGAGAAGTTCTACACAACCTGTTAGCAATGAAAATCAGTGCAAGTGCAAAAACTAACCTGGCTGTTAAGATACGGCTCTGTCGGTTCGGATGAGTACAGCTGAAGACCCTTCCTAATGCGTTCGCGAAGCACGTGACACGCGGGATTGGCCTTCATAACCTTCGCCATGGCCTGTTGGATGAGCGGTTTAAGACCGGGGAACCAGTTGCCAAAGGCCGACCACAAGTTATAAGCCAGGTCCATGCCGATCATGAGGCCGGTGGGCGAAGGATAAATGCTCATCGAGTCGGACACCTGGAAGTAGACCATATCAGTAGAGGTCCTGTGCCGAGAACATCAAACCTACATAATCCAAGAATTTAGCTCGTGTGTACCGCTCAATGTCGTGACTGTCGAAGTCGCCCCATCGCAGTTGAACATCAACCCAGAACTTGTTACTCGTGGTGCCATCCATCTGGTCCTTATTCTATAGGGATGGGTGTAAGCTGATCAAGGCAATGGCGAAAATACATCGAACTTACGTCGGTGGCGAGCGAGGGACGTGCAATATTCCACTGTGAACAAGTAATTCAGAACCTAGAAGTACTGTAACCTGTCGATAGCTGACCTTGTATGCGGAGAACAAGAGGATATCTGCGCAAGACGAGTTCATCTTATAACTCTTACGAGGGTGAATTGTTTCCTTCTGCACCGTCTCGATCTGGAGGGGTTCAAGCTCTTGGTCGAAGACTTGGCACTAGAATCCACATGGTTGATTAGCCCAACGCTGGACGCCGGAACTACCGACTTACCAAATCCATGACAACACTTTCGTGAACTGTAACAGGGCGTAAGCTGCAGAAATCGGTTGGGAGAAGTGAATGACATACTCTTCTGCCATAAATGCGCACGGAAGATTTGAATCAAACTGATCTTTAACGTCGGAATTTTGCCGTGCCTATAGAAGTCGACGTTAGCATAACTGAGATCGTCGGTCGTAGATGATCTCCCAGTACATGAAGATACCCGTCAGATCCAACTGTACTTGGAAACCGACGTAGACATTTGCACGATTGATAGTTGGACTCCACCACAGCGTGAAGCGACGGTTAGGAATTTGGTTGAGACCGGAGCGCTGTGCGTTGGTGAGTTTCTTGTATCGCATTGACTCCTCGAAACCGGACGCCTTCTCCCAGAATAGACCCTCCCAGGTGGGGAAATAAGTGCCCTTGAAGAGTGTGTGTTCGAGGATACCTTCTACACCTCCCAGGGCAGCGATAACGTCGACACGATAGTTATTCAGCTGCCACAGCTTGCCGTCGTGACGCTGAGACGTCCACCAGAATGGGTTGCTACAAGCGAATTAGAGCAGCGGCCATCAAGTATATGTACAACTCACTGTTTGAGAAGTTGATATTGCTTCCAGTCGGTTCGCACACGCCAACCACGATCGTAGGCCAATCTAAACTGTCGTATGAGCGACCGCATAACGACAAGCGGAGGTACATACGTGTGGCGATCCTTCTGGAAGAGTGTGTTGATGCGGGGAATACCACGGTCCCAACTGTCCTCCAGATCTTCCAGGGTCAAGCGACGATTTTGGGCGTTCGCCTCCTTGCGCTTCATCGAGTACTCTGACCAAACACGCGCAGAGTCGAGGAACTCTGCCTCCCATGGCTGCAGGTAGCGATACAGGTTGGGAATGAGTTGGTCCTCCTCGTGTGTCATACCAGCACGGAAGTGAGTTACTTGAAATCAAACGTAAACACATAGCAAACCATAGACGTGAGAGGCGCAAGTCCATACCTCCAACGTCTGTCTGTTTTGACCAACGGAGGTCGCTCTGCGGGATGAGCACGTGTCCCATTGACAACATTCCGAGACCTCCCAATTCCTGACCACCCAATCAGAATATGGTGCGCTGATCACACAAAGAAAAACGAACCTTTGGCGTGTAGAACACTACCGGTGGGAAACGCGACGGCATCTTCGAGTTCAGCCCGATCTTCACGCGAGTCTGAATCTTATTTTCCGCCTTAACCAGCGCATCGAGAAGCTCGTTTGTGTGGATGACTGCCTCGCGATAATAAGTCATGAGGCCGATGAGCGCCGTGTTCCACTTGTTCACAATCTTGGAGAAGGTCGTGGAGCCTGAGCTCATCAAGACTTGGCGGATGCGGTTGTTGAATTGCTGGACGCCTGCACATGCTGTCAGCGTCAAGTAACGAGTCCAGTTACGATGTTATACCGCACCTTCATCAGAGACGCGAAGGAATGCTTGCGCCGTCCGCTCTTTTGTTTGTTCGTTGGTAAGGTTCCAAACAGCGTCTTTGAGCGAATACTGCTCCCCACCCATCGTCCGAATCTTGGGCAAGATCCGCACCTCGAACCCACACATCGAGAACAACAACTGTGGGTTGTCACGCGAATACACGCTCACAAATGTGTCCTCCCATTCGATCGTTGTCAGCGACCGCGGCAGGCTCTGCTTGACGTTCCAGAATACGGCACGGCCCAAATTGACGTCGTGTTTGATAAGGCGCATGCGACAGTCACGTGGCCAACAACGCTTGTTGTTGTATCCGATCACATTATTGTTCGTCGGATCTGGGTTGGCGCTGAGATATCGTTGTATAAGGTCGCGTGCCTCGTCTGCAGTGAAGCGGAAGAGGATGTGGAGCCTGTCCACGTAGCGGGAGTACAGGCGGATAGGGTGGCGTGTCTCGGTTGCCGAGTCGTGGTATTGAAGGAAATTGTTGGGCATCTGTGGCGGGCCAGCCATCTCGCTAGCCCTCTGTAGACCTAGAACGAGAATGTCGAGCACGAGACCGTAATACTGGAAAACAAAGGCCGAGAACTGAAGCCCGCGGATCATGCCGTACGCATTCGTATGGGCCATATCCTTGTAAGTAAGGACTGTGTTATTCTTTGCGGTGATGTAATCGGCCAGATTGTGGTCTAGGATGAGACGCAGTAGTCGGTTGAGAAGTGTCAGGTCGATCTTCTCGTAGACCTTGGAGTACACGGTCTCCATCATAACGTTGCATTCGCCTTCACTGGTCTCCCAGATGTCCGTCAGGTTGTTGATGCCTTGGCACCACTTGTACACCAAAAGCGGCGGCGGCTCCGTGTCTGCCGGCTTGATCCATGCAGGGAAGAGGCCACGCTTGTCCGCCTCGAAGAACAAAAATTGATCGAGGTAGGCGTCTGTGATCTTCTCGACCGGCTCGATGTCATAACAGGGAATGAGCTTGTCGTACGTGTCGAAGAACTCGATGCCAGACTCCTTAAACGCCCTTTGAGTAAGCAACAGTCGCTTGATACGTGACAGGCACTCATGGGGGTTATCGTAAGCCTGCTCGATGAGGGCCAGCTCCTCACGCTGAGACTGGTTCAAACGCCCCTTCACGGAGTAAGCCTCCTTCAGCTTTTCAAGAGCGAGGACAAGCAACTTGGTATCATGCTTGTACGATAATGGTCTAACACGGGAGTCAAGACGCGAATACAACCTATTTTGAGTGGAAAAGGGCTTACGGGAAAGGAATTGGAGCAAACTTCCGGCTCTCGAGCCAATGAACAGTCGCGGTGTAAATGGCTACAGCTTCCTCCGCACTGATATATGGGCCATCCTTGAGATAAGCATGCTGGCGTTCTTGCTCTGCCTTCAGATACAGCCGCGTAAGACGACCAAGATTCTTCTTAACTACAGCCTTGTCTACAGTTGCGCCGCGCCTGATACGCTCACGGTTGTAATGGGCCACCCTGTTCGATTGATAAGTTTGACCACGATCGATGAAGAAAGAATCGAAAAACGACTGACGATGTCCACCAGTCGGCTTTACTCTTGATGTAGCGCAGGATAATGTTCTCGATTGCCGTCGGCATTCCTGGCACTTTCCAGGGAATATTTGCCTTCCAACACCGCCAGGCCTCCGACAGGTGTTGCAAGATGGTCTTGGCCTTATTTTGCTTGATCGACTCGGGCATCATGTCGAGAATATCATGCATAACCGCGGCGCGAAGTTCGAGATCATAATGAGACTCAACACGTTGCTTAGTGACAGTCTTGGCGACACCTTTCGAGTTACGTCCCTCGAACTGGCGCGCCAGAAGGTTGCCAAGCCAGCGTTCAAGGAGCGGCACGATACCCCGCATGAAGAACAGCCAGACTCGCCAGCCTGGAGCCCAGAAGCCGACACCAGGACCCTTCCCAACGGGACCAGTGTTGAAGCGATAGTAAATAAGGTGCTTCAAGTCCTTCGTCATTCGGACCTGTCGCATGAGCTTGTACTTGTAACGGTACATGCCTGTAAGGGCGCCGACATGTGCAAAAATATACTGTAGGGCGTCCGCGAGTTGAAAAGCGTCAACGTTGCCGAGGCGGAATTGAACGTGAGCATCGACAACAAGCTTCGTCAAGCGAAGGATTTCACGACAGAGGTGGAAAGCATTTCCAAAGCGAGATTTCTTACGCTCTTTCGTTGTCAGCGTCCTATAAAGCCGACTGTCAACATATCACGTCGTCAGAGAATAAACGACACAGACTTGACAGGTTTCAAGTTCATGTTGTAATCGAGGTGTAAATAGTTCAGATTCTGAATACCTCGAGTCAGCTCACTTGAGATGAAACATATGACAAACGCAGACCTTCCGGTGGATAAGCAGGTTAAGCATATTGTACCCCTGCCGGCAGACCTGTAACCCTGCCTCAACCCAATCCAATCTCGTCGTCTGGAAGAATTTGGTGGCCTTCAGTTGCCGGAACAGATTCTTCTTGGTCATCGCCTTCTCGGGTCGCGATTTCAACTCATTCAGAACATAGCACTTCAGCAACTTCTGGTATGATACCCGAACCTTAACAGGCTGGTTCGGTGGGCAATGCTCCAAGTACCAGTTCTTGACCAAAGGGATATCCTGCGCGCGGCGCATGTTCCCTGAGCGACGACAGTACGGCTCGGGAGCCCACCACAATGCAATGGCATCTGCGGTGAGATCATTCTCCAGCGACTTGTCGTCAAGAAATGGAACGAACTCCTCAGGGAGCTCAAAGTCCTCGTCGTCCTGCCCGTTTGGGCCGAAGATAGCATCCTCGTGAGGAACAAGAGGGGCATTTTTTGACGTCGCACCACGCAAAGAGATCGGATTGATAAGTGGGTCGAAGTAGAAGGCAGGGAGGTCAGGATCATCAGTACGGATATAGACATTCTTCGTGGCGTGGTAGGGAGACATCTTGACTGAGCGCGGAAGGGAGTTGTACAAGTGCGGGAAAGCAACTTTGTATTCAGTACGGATCTGCTGACGAATGATGACCTTGTTGATGTCGTTGAACTCGTTCCAATCCTCGTCGTAATTATCCATGTCACGGTAAAGCGGCTCAAACTTTGGGCCTCCAGGAATTGCCATGTTGAGAGCCTTGGCGGTAAAAAACGCCTTTTTGTCAAAGAGATACGAAGCATTAGTGTCTGTATGATCTGACAGGAGAGTACGACCAAGCCGATACAAGTTGGCCATGACTGGTAAAGAGAGGGACCAGTACTTGTACGACGGTCCGTTGACGTAGGGAGTGTCAATTAGAGGGCGAGCATCGTAAAACCACTCAATGATGGGGGCGTCTTCGGTATCATCGAGGTCGAGTTGAATAGCCTCGAGGGGCTCCACATCAAGGACGTTGTCGCCATAGTCGAGCGGAGGCTCTTCGTCGTCAAAGGGGGGGAATCGCATTCGCTTGAAGTGCCGACGGTCCCGCTTCTCTCGACGCATAGCGAGCCACATGCTGCTCCACTGTGCATGGTATACGGGCTCAATGACGCGCGGAATCTCGTTCACGAAGGTGATGGCCCCGGTGATGTGATAAAGTATCGGGACCTCGCGTACTTGTTCCCATGGGAAGGGGATGTTTTCGAGCAACTTCATAACGGCATGAGGGACATACTTTAACGCGCCAAGGTGGACCCGTTTGTCGTTTCTGAACTTGCGATTGGACATATCACCGTGGTCCTTTATAATTTTGCGCACATGCTCAGGAGGCATGTCCTGTACGAGAGACCAATGAGAACCCGAAAGCGAAACAAATTTGTACTGAAGCGCACCTGCTTCCCCATGTCAACAAAACCCCCTTTCCTCTTCTGCCCGTAGCGCTTCTTCTGCATCTGAATCCACTTTTGCGATTTTATGGTAAGAACTTCGGGGGGTAACCGAGAGCTCGATGGGTCGCCTGACGCGACAGGAGGCATACCAGGGGGCGGGGGCGGCATCCCTGGAGGAGGCAGGGGCATACCCGGCGGCGGTGGTGGAAAGAAAGACATGTTTGTCGTCGACGACACGAGCGACGAACGGATGGTTTGTTCTAAAACGACGCGCTTGCTCCGCCGTTTGCCACCGCGATTCAGGCGGAGTCTGAAATGCAGCACGGACACCACCTGCACACTCACTTGAAAACACTGGCAATTGGCCTCAGGCCTAGGTATAAGGTCGACTTGCCGTGTTTTCGTAGTAAACCCACCGATCAGAAATGCGCTCGCTCGGTCCTCAATCATGCATTTATTGTCGTGCACTTCCCTAACACGGCCGTCGTTCCCAGGGTTATCGTTATCCCGTTATCCTTGGGCTTGAGGGTACCAATGCAAGCTGAGATTACAGTGCTGTCTTCAAATCCTATGTGCCATGGAAGTTTTCATGCGAGACAAAAAGTTGCTTTGGTCGTGGCCTGAGTCAGCAGGTCAGTCTCTGTCCTACCTGGGTCTGGCCTCAAACGTTTCTCAACTCTCATCAGCATCTGCTTAGATATCACAATAAAATGCATATCTCCCAGAAGCAATACTGTACGTTGATATGACGCCGCGCGGGGAGGATCACACTCTAGAGTAGCGTGAAAGGGCCGTCCGAACGGAAACCCTATCTCTTGAGATTATTCTATAAAACCGGAGCAGCTATCAACCGGTGCGATGACTTAGAGGAACGATCCTGACATCGAGCGCGACTCGGGAGGCGCACAGCATACAGGCACAGGCACCGCGCACTCCGACTTATTTGTGGCTTCATATGGCTTGTTTCACTCGTTCGAAAATTTTTCATCGCGCAGATACAGTCATATGTGCACCGCACTTACTCCGCAGGGACAGTTATGGGCACGGGGAGAAGATGCTGTATGCGCGCCCATCACTGGCAGGCACACCAATTGTGGGATGAGTACATTGCCCGGGGTCGTAGTTGCAGTGTCAAACGGGAACAGGCACGGGGTACACCCGTCCCTGATATAGGGGTAGATATGCCAGCGTTTTATTCTACTACTGTAGGTTCATAGGGGTGTGTCGTTTGGAGCCTAAACCCATTCCGCACGAATTGCGCTCTACAACTTGCAACCTACCAGCACACGCATTGCAGTGGCGTAGGGCCCTGCTCTTCCGATACTAACCTAATGCCGTAAAAGACGGGCAGCTCACAGGGGGCCATAGCAAAAGGCCGTCTCACCCTTCTCGCGGGCCACACGCAGCTTCCGCATTCGTCCTGGGAGTGAGGACGGCGTATACAAATGTCAATATGTTTTAGTCGCTTTTTATTTTCGCAAGCCAAATAGGGGAACGGTCCCTTCTTGTACTACACACGACTACCTCCATTGGGAACGTACGAGCTCCAGATGACCACAATGGGACATAGTAAGGCTTCCTCGCCTGGCCCACGACCGACAGATCATGAAGCTAGTACACGATAGAAAAGCGGCCATGGGATTGGGTCTAGGCGCCGCCCTCGGTCAGAAGGAATTGAATTAATCCAATTTGGCGAGGCGCAAGGGTGGCGGTGGAGCGAGTCGATTTTCGTTGACGACGGGCGTAGCCTAAGAGGAGACCAGGCAACGCGCTCCAAGTGTCGTAACGCTCCACTCGCCCTACCCATGTGAAACTTGTGCGGGCGGGTAATTGTATTTCTCGTACTTGTCGTTCTGGTTTGGCACGGTGTAGGGGGATCGAGAATCCCGCGCCGAGCAGTCGGGGGGGAGGGAGGAAACGCCCAATGCTCAATCTAAGCCGCTGGCCGAGTAAGGAAAGATCAGGCAGGGGAGAATGGAAGCGCCTACTGTATTCGGATCTTCCGGGCCGTCAACGAGCCAA
>QLOZ01003132.1:346-16468 GCA_003314065.1 Lactarius sp. MG50 | reverse complement strand
GGAGGTGTGTGTTCTTTGTCGACACACCACACGAATTGCTAATGTTCTGTAGACATACTACAGAAGAAGAAAAATTCATGACCTGAACTCCGATAGGGACCCAGAAGTATGGAAGGGTGTCAGACTCTTACTTGATGCACTTGGCACCCTGGGTACTAGCGACGACGAGACTGATGACAATTCAGAACACCCAAACCCAGACACCCGCTTCAAGACCCTCCGGCGTGTTGATATGGGTTTCCTGAACCCTGGGATAGCCATGATATGGGCATCGGTTGAGTCATATCTGTCAACTCTTCACCCATCACGTGGCAATCGATCCTTCACACGCATTCCCAAAGCCAAGTTGATTAGTAAAAATCGCACACCATTGCCAGGGCTCCCCATCAACTTTTACAATGCTGAATGGCTTCAGAAATCTCCTCCTTACTTTCAGAAGCAAGTGAGGGCAGAGGTTCCTCTTCCCGTCCTGGTGGGTTATTTCACATTTATATATCTGACGCTAAGTCTCACTACAGTGCATAGGTACCCTATGAGAAGGACGACTCATGAGGTACATATAGTCGATTTTGTATTACGGTTATAGTATGAGAAATACGCACACAATTTGTCTTCACAAACTCATTTGCATGTCTTGGTACTCAGCAGGTACCCTGAACTTGAATGATGTTCTCTTGAAGTCACCAAATGTTGACGCATTTGCTGTGAGCGTGGTATTTTTGGTAGGAAAGTCATGACCTACTTTCATTGTTGATCAACAACAAACTTCCTGTTACAGGAAAGGCAATCTGGTACTAGCGGATAGCGTGCAAGAGTAACGGGCTGCCGGACTCCGAGAGATGTGTGATGGCGGCGCTCCAGGGACATCCAGATCCACTTGGAGGCACTCAGATCACTCCGAGCACTAGACGCCTGGCCAAATGACTTTTCGCAAAGGAGCGGATCCAAGCCTGAGCGCATGATGACCCCTTCAGTTAATGAAGCAAGGGATACAAATAGTGAATATTATCAAATATGTATCATCTTGAACGCCGCTGTTCCACTAATGTACTGTACATGTGGTGCACTCCTACTGTTAGGGGGCAACCTGGCGCCAGTAGATTAGTGTGCGAGCAGAGCGCACCACTGGTGGATGGCAGCGGAGCGGAACGCAATGGAATCGCACCAGATGTTCATAGGGGGCACCCGGAATCATATGTGATCGCTCCGATGGTGCCCCAGGTACGTTGATAAGATAAACAAACATACATACTCGTATTATACTTAAGCACACAGGTAGCTAAATGGAAAAATATCCTGTTTGGCAGGCACCCCCCGTCTATTACTGTGTGATCCCTTAAATTCTCACACCTACCGCACCCACTCCACTACTAGTCTGTGTACCAGATCCGCCCAACAGTCCCAAAAAAAAGATGTAATTGGTAAGGCTGACATAATGAGGGTCCCTTGTCGGACAATCGGCCGTGTAGTGAGTTGAGTTCAGTGGGTGGGTGACAATTGGCCGTGTAGTGAGTGGTGGGCGACAATCGGCCATGTAGTGAGTGGTGGGCGACAATCGGCCGTGTAGTGAGTGGTGGGCGACAAATGGGCTGTGTATGAGGTGGGTGACAATCGGCCGTGTATTGTGCACCCTAATAGTCCAGATAGGAACGCTGCTCATTTTCCTTTGCCACTATCAGGCCTCAAGGACTTGGGCCCAGGATTGCCACACATACAGCTCCAGTCCATTACCGTCTTTTGAAAATGAGCTCTAGATGGAAGTACAAATGCTATATGTTTTATTCCAGACAACACACCATCGTCCCAATGCCATTTTACGGCAAAGGTGCCAGGTGCTACGCCACGCACGGGGCGTCGACGCAAAACACAAGACGACTAGAAGTCTCAAGGTCATGCGACACAAGAGACTTGGGACAAGAGAGGCGAGGCTGTGGTTCTGTGTGATGTTGCTTCATGCAGAGCTACGGCCTCGTCACCGGTGTGAGAGAGAGAGAGAAGTGAGGAGTAGCGAAGGCTTCTTTGTGTACAACAAAGAAGGCGATGCTAATTCTCTTAAGTCACGCGGGATAGAGAGGAGATCGAACACAGAGACTAGATTGTTCTTAGCACCAAACTGATATGCTAAGTAGGAGACGTGTGTGCGTAATCGGGAGTTAAGCAGAAGCTTGGGGAGTAAGCCCCAAGCTACTGCGCCTTATATACAAGTCCTGTGCTGCGGCCGCGTCACCCTCCTGCCGCCTAGGACCCACGCGAGTCAGAAATAAGTAAGCAAGTAGTAGTCATAGTCCCATGCGAGTCATGGGGAGTGGGAAGCCGGGAGGTGGACGCGTCCCCCTGTGCCTTCAGCTGACGCTCGGCATGGGAGGGGGGACAACACGGAAGTGAGGGGGATGTGGATGCATCATGTGACTCCAGACATCACATGACAGGTAATCGTACAGTAAAAATGGTAAACGTAAAGTGTCAGTCCGCACCGTGGCACTGCCCTCCTCCTTAGGCGAGGTGCCCTCGGCTCGCTGTTCAGTCACAAGTGGGATCGGCGGCGTCAAACAGCATGTCGCCGGCGTCATGCAGGTCGGGGTCGTACCTTAGCCAAGGGTCCTCCTCCACTCCTTGTGTTGGCGTATCCATTCTCCTTGTTTCTTCCATGCTTTGCGGGGGGTGACTTTCTCCGTGACTATCCCGATGGGCTCCCCCCAGGGCGTCAGGAGGGCCAGGCACTGCGTCAGCGGTGCCGGCTGCGTCGTCGTCGTGGCGGGAGGGGGCTCGCTCAGCGCTCGCCGCGCTTGACTCACCTCCCCAGCCGTCGTATTGTACATTGGCCATGGCCGCGGGGGACGCAGCGAGGGCCTGGAGGGACGCTTGGTCTGCGTCGGCATTGGCGTGGGGGATCGGCGGGATCGGGTCGCAGATGTAGTCATCATACGCCGTGGCGGCGGCGGCGGCGCGGGTCGCCTGCGACGTATAGGGAGAGGAGTTGTCGTACCAGAGGGCGACGCTTGGGGCGCTCCCGTCAAGGACTGCCTCAATTCCTTCTTGCCTTTCTTGACGTGCGGCATCGGTGATGGAGAGGCGAGCGGAAGGAGAGCCGTTGGAGAGGCGAGAGGATGAGGGAGAGGTGTTGGTCATTACTCCTTGGCTCCCTTCCCAGGGCTTAAATACCATTTCCCGCACCGCTGAGGGGTTCCTTTCATAGAACTCCTTCACCAACCTTGGCGCATTCACATTTCCTGCCGGTTCCCAGGTGTTGTGGGCCTTGGCGTACCCCTTCCATTTGATGTAGAAGTGGAGCTGGCGCCTGATCTTCTTTGCGCCCAGCACCTCTTCCACCTCATACTCTTCCTCACCCTCGATCAGCTCGGGCGGCAGTTCCAGGAAGTTGGGGCCATGTTCCTCCGTCTCCTTGTATGGTGACAATAGAGAGGCGTGGAAGGTGTTGAAGATCTTCCAGGTGCCGGGGATCTCCAGTCTGTAGACCACTGGCGATACCACCTTGAGCACTTTGAACGGTCCATACCTTCGGGCGGCCAACTTCTTTGAGGGGTGTGATAGTCTGAGGTTAGTCCCGTCCAACCAGACCTTGTCCCCTTCCGCAAAGGGGGTGAAGATGTGTCGTCCTGCTCTTCATTCAGCCTGCAGCACCACCAGTCTTTGCGCGTGCTGCATGGCCCTCTGGGCTTGTTCGCGGATCTCCTGCAACTGTTTCCCCCTTCTTTCCACTTCCGGCGCTTTAGATTCGATCTTTTCTGGCACATGCACCTTGGATGTGCATCCTAGAAGCAGCTCAAAGGGGGTGAACCCGGTGGTGGCGCTGGGCCAGGCGTTATGCACATATTGCACCATGGGCAACCATCGGGCCCAATCGTCCTGCTGGAAGTTTCCGTAGATCCGAAGGTACTGTTCCAGCCACTGATTGGTGCGTTCCGATTGCCCATCAGTCTGAGGGTGATACGCCGTACTAATGTTCTGCTCCACATCCAATAAGCGACAGAGTTCCTTTGTGAAGTGAGAGGTGAAGCGAGGGTCCCTGTCTGAGATCACCCGCCTGGGGACCCCGTAGTGTGGGAACACATGTTGGGCGTAGAGGGCGGCCACGCCTACACCCCCGATCGTCTTGTTACAGGGGAAGAACAGTGCGGCTTTGGTCACATCGTGGTCTGTGATGGTAAGGATCGAGTCATACCCTTCTGATGGGGGGAGGTCCACGATCAGGTCTAGCGCAATTGTTGCAAAGGGGTGATGAGCTTCTTGAGCTGGGATAGGAAAGGGGGGAACGCGTGGCCTGTTGGTTTTCGGCTTGGTCGCCTGACAGACTGCGCACCCTTGGACATACGCGGTGACAAACTTTCTCAGCCCTGGCCACCAATAGTCACGAGCCATTGCTGCGAAGGTGTTGGCGATCCCAGGGTGCCCCATCAACGCGTGGTCATGGTATCCTGATGTCAGCCTCCTTCTTAGTCCCTCCTGGTCTGGGACAGCTAGCCGTCCCTTATACGTCCAGTTTCCTCCTTCTTGGCTCAGATCGTATTCCTTCTTCCATTTTTCCATCAGTGTTTCAGCTCCTCGCTGGGCATCTCAGACTTCCTGCTCCAGGGTGCTTAATGAAAGCGCACGACAGAACAGGTGATCAGGCAGAACCACCACGTCCTCGTTGTCATTCTGGCCCTCGTCTAGTCCAGGTCGTCGAGACAGGTGATCTGCTCGGTTCGTTGCCCCTGGCTTGTGAACTAACTCGAAGTGATATTCTGCCAATCGCGGGATGTATCGCGCCACGCGCCGGTTAAGTTTCTGGGGTTGCCGGTAGTATTGGAGGTTCCTGTGGTCGGTGTATACGCGCACCACATGCTCGGACCCTAGTAGAATGTGTCGCCAGTGTTCTAGCCCCTTTACCAGGGTGAGTAACTCCCGGTCGTACACATCGTACCCTCTTTCCGCGGGGATGAGTGCCTTGGAATAGTAGCCCACCACCCGCGGCTTCTTCCCTTCTGGTTGGTACAGGATAGCCCCGAGGGCATATTGCGAGGCGTCCACTTCCAGGATGAAGGGTTTCTCATAATCAGGCCTTTTCAGTACTGGGTCACTGGTGACGATGCGCTTCAGGGTTTGCACCGCCTCCATACACTCCTTGGTCCAGACGAATGGGACCCCTTTCTTCGTGAGTTGTTGTATGGGTCGAACAATGCCGGCATATCCAGGGACGAAGGGCCTTTGGTAACCGAAGACGCCTAGGGTGCTGCGCACTTGCTTGAGGTCACGCAGCTCCTCTGGCCATTCGGCCAGCCCGTCGCGTTTGGTGGGATCAATCCGGATGATTCCGCCTTCGATCCTTATCCCCAGGTAGTCTACCACTGTCTGTTCAAAGTGGCATTTGCTGAGCTTGAGGAAGAGGTCTTCCTCCATTATTCGCTCCATTACTTCTGTCACAATTTGGCGATGCAATGCGAGGTCGTTTGCCGTTGCTATTAGTATGTCGTCCATATAGACAAAGAGTTTTCCCGGGTATTTGTCCTTGACAGGCTTCAGTATCCGGTCCATGGCCCTCTGGAAGGTCGCAGGGGCATTAGTCATCCCGAAGAACATCACAGTGGGCTGGTAGAGGCCGCTAGGCATCTTAAAGGCTGCCTTCCACCGATCTTCTGGGGTCACGCGGATATTATTGTACCCATCTCGCACATCCAGGGTGGTAAAGAGAGTTTTCCCGTGGAGCTCTTCCAGGATTTGTTCGATGCGCGGCATAGGATATACGTCACGCTCCGTCCAAGTGTTTACTTCCCTGTAGTCTTGTATGGGTCGCAACGTTCCATCCCTCTTTTTAATGAAAAAGAAGGGGACTCCCCACTTCGACGTGCTATCCTCAATGCGCCCCAGCTCCTTGTTTTTCTTGACAAAGTCTTGCTCCACAGCCGTTTCCATTTGTGTGAGGGGGTACACTTTAGTGTTGATGAAGTCTGGTGCGCCAGGCTTGAGATGGATCACATGATCTTCCGGCCAGGCCGGCGGGAAGCATCGTGACGCGCGTTCCGAAAATAGCCGTTCGAACCGTCGGTACTGTCCCGGTAAACCGGTTAGGTCTTCCGCCGGTTGTTTGTTTTTATTTGGCTCCAAGTTTTCAGATAGTCTGGGAAGGGGGCGGACATAGCAAATCACTTCGTCCCCGTCTTCCCACGCTTCGTCCCTGCGCACGGCCTCAAGCATTCTGGCCACCACCCTTTGTCTGGCCCATTTGAAGAGGGCAGTTTCTATGCGTACCGGCGGTCCTCTGATGTATCCTTTCTGCCAGTCAATGCTGGGGTTGAACGCTTTGAGCCAAGGAAAGCCGAGGATCGCGCGATCGCTTCCTAGCCCAGTGACATAGAACTTCTGCAGCTCCTCCTGTTCTCCTTTCTTTACTCTGAGGATGCAGTACTGGGTGAGTACTCCTTCTTTATTTTCTGATCCATCCACATTGAAGACACGCCGTGGTTCGGGCATTTTTCTTAGTCCTATGCCCAGGCGCTCGACCATGCGTCGATCCATGAAGTTTTCAGTAGCACCGCTGTCGACCAGCGCGCGCTCGTCGGCCGTTCCCCACGCACATGTGAAGGTGAAATCCACTTCGATTGAACTTCTTTCACTAATGTACATGATGTGCGCGTTCCGCGCTCTGACCCAGGCCGAATGATCAGAGCCCTTCAAAAACCCTGCAGGATGAGTTTATCCAGCATTTCGTCCTTTTCCTTTTGTTCCATCTGACCGATCCTTTCCACTAGGCCACTAATTTCCACAGCGGCCTCCGGTTCCTCGACTTTCGCAGCGCGCACACTCATCCCTTGGCGGCCGCACGCTTCCTCCTTCTTGGGGTAAACCCCTTTCTTTTTATCTTCTTCTTTCTTTGGGCATACCTTGCTGATATGCCCTTGTTTTTCGCAGTAGAAGCAGCGTCCCTCGCTGCTGAGCTTGGTGCGCTTCTCAGGGGAGAGAGCGTCGACACGCACCGCATCAACGTCCATGGGCACGGGCTTGTTGCCGCTGCCGCGGGGGTTCCCGGTCTGCTGCAGCTTTCCAAGCGCCTGGCACCATCGCTGCGCATTCGTGGCTTGGCCCTGGCTTTGGAAACCGCTCAGGCTGGATTTTACCTCTGCCCACAATTCATGGTGCTTACAGGCGGCGCGCTGCCATCCTCCTAAGGTATCCGGGCGCGGATCGACCTTTTCCAAGACGGCACGGTGCAGGGGGTCTTTCAGGCCGCGATGGAACTGGGTAATTGTTCCTACATCGTCTCGGCCCCATCCCGCGAGTGCGTGCCAATGGTCGAAGGAAGCGATGTAAGTGTCCAGATCGTCTCCTATCATTTTGCACGCCAGCAGCTTCTGATGGGCGTTCGTTCTCTTGTTAGTGTCGGTAAATGCGTGCCTGAAGCTCCGTTCGAAGAGGGTCCAGTAGCCTTCATCCGTGGCCGCCCAGGATTGCGGTGGGCGTCCCGCGTCTTCTACCTCGTCCAGCATGCGTTCCACCCAATCATTGACATGAGGCCCTCGTATGAAGCTCAAAGCCAACCCTATGCGATCCAGGGGCACTTTTATACTCGAGTTTTCTCGGTTGGTCATTCTGTAAATGTGGAATTCTCTCAGGAACTGATCGCTTTTTGACCTGTCTCCGTCAAATATGGTGGGTGCGTTGCCTTTCATGCCGCCTCCGTTTCCTCCAGTCCCAGTGGTCACCATGGCGCCTGCTGTGGCGCCTGTTGCAGTGGCACCTATGGCTGCCGCGGCCGCTACTCCGCGCATACGCGCACCGGCACTCCAGGGTCTGGCGGGCACAAAGGCTGGGTTGATTACAGAAAAACCCGCCCGAGTGGAGGTGATGGGGAAGGCTGGTGCTTTCCCTTTTCCTCCAGTGAAGGCAGGGTTGATCCCAGGTGTGGTCCCCAACGCCGCGGGCAGGATACTAGGTCCCGGCGTTGGTGGTTTTTCTCGCGCAGCCTCGACTCCGGCTGCGTGCGTCATCATGGGTCGCTGTCCGTACTCTGGTTGTGGGTCTCCAAAATCCCCTGGGTTGATGCGGGCCACAGCCGATGTCTGCGCTGCTAAAATTCGTTCCTCCAGGTCCAGAGATAGTCCTCTGGGCATGGGGGAGTCACGCCGCACCCGTCTGCCAACGCTGGGGCTTATGGCCATCTCTTCTGGTCCTTCTTCCAGGGTAGTGTCATCATCCACCTTTCCTGGATCTCTAGGAGAATTCAGGTCAGTGGACCTGACTTTTGCTCTGTTTTCTGGGTGCTGATCGTCCGTTATTCTCCACCAGCCGAGTATCCCTCCTCTGGGCAGCTTTTCCATCGCGTTGGTGCGATATCCTGATGCTCCCCACTTCAGGGCATACCATTCATCATTGATCAGTTCCGTCGGCCACTCCTTCCCTTCGTCGTCCACTAGGTGGTAGGCGCTGCGCCCGGGCTCCGCGAACGGCACCCAGTACGCCTCGCCCACGACGTGAGGGGGTAGGTCCGGTTCGATACGGGGGTGGATGGTCACCCACTTGTCCTCCTCGAATCGTGCTGTGGTCGTTGTCATTGTTGGTAGTTTGTCTGTAGAATTGTCTTGGTGCGTTGGGTGTATATCCCCTCCTTGCTCCCAGGTTGCTGCATTGCTGACGGATTTGTTGTTGGCTCAACGTTCGCAGATTTTCGTTTATAGTGGGTCCGAGTTCTCCTCGAGCGGCAAACAGGCTTCGTAAATTTTCTTCAACTGTAGGGACAACCGTGCGCCCGTTTTCTGCACTGCTCAAGACTTGTCTCAGGACCAGTTCTCCTTGGTCGATTTCTTGTGCCAAGGCCACAGCCTCGTCCTCGTTTTCGTGTAGGCTGATGGCAATCCCCCGCTGCTGTTCGAGATGCCGAAGGGAATGTTCAAGACGACTGAGCAAGAAGAGGTTGGTCGCGTCAAGTCGAGATAGGATGTACAGGAAGGCTTCGATGCGAGGTGAAGTCTCCAGCTTTTCTTTATTTGCGATGGATGATGATGTCGTCTGGATAGACGAGGACTTGGTACCCGAGGATTTCGAGTATGATTCGAACAAGCAGTATCCCGAGATACCAGACGAAGTGAGCAACGATGCCCAAGGGGTCCAGGGTGTTCCTTTACTCCCTTTCAATGTTAATCTGAAAATCTTCTCACAGCCTCGCAATCTCCAAGAGCAGCTCAAAGAGACAGGTAAGCGTGCGGATTTCGAGCTCCGGATTGTTGAGTTCAGCTAATACCCTTGACAGTGTGTGTACCGCGCGGGCAATGGTATGGATTCTTTCTTCAAGCTCGGCACGCCTTTCGAGGATTCCTACGGCTGCAATGACGAGATCAAGACCTTCGGTTTCGGGACGAGTTTCCTCGATGGCCACCTTGGCAATCGAGTAGGAAGCTTCTGCTTATGCTACGCCACGCACAGGGCGTCGACGCAAAACACAAGACGACTAGAAGTCTCAAGGTCACGCGACACAAGAGACTTGGGACAAGAGAGGCGAGGCTGTGGTTCTGTGTGATGTTGCTTCACGCAGAGCTACGGC
This sequence comes from Lactarius sp. MG50, assembly GCA_003314065.1. Classification (NCBI taxonomy): domain Eukaryota; kingdom Fungi; phylum Basidiomycota; class Agaricomycetes; order Russulales; family Russulaceae; genus Lactarius; species Lactarius sp. MG50. The sequence goes on along the minus strand of QLOZ01003132.1, from coordinate 6,933 downwards.
CTCGTCACCAGTGTGAGAGAGAGAGAGAAGTGAGGAGTAGCGAAGGCTTCTTTGTGTACAACAAAGAAGGCGATGCTAATTCTCTTAAGTCATGCGGGATAGAGAGGAGATCGAACACAGAGACTAGATTGTTCTTAGCACCAAACTGATATGCTAAGTAGGAGACGTGTGTGCGTAATCGGGAGTTAAGCAGAAGCTTGGGGAGTAAGCCCCAAGCTACTGCGCCTTATATACAAGTCCTGTGCTGCAGCCGCGTCACCCTCCTGCCGCCTAGGACCCACGCGAGTCAGAAATAAGTAAGCAAGTAGTAGTCATAGTCCCATGCGAGTCATGGGGAGTGGGAAGCCGGGAGGTGGACGCGTCCCCCTGTGCCTTCAGCTGATGCTCGGCACGGGAGGGGGGACAACACGGAAGTGAGGGGGATGTGGATGCATCATGTGACTCCAGACGTCACATGACAGGTAATCGTACAGTAAAAATGGTAAACGTAAAGTGTCAGTCCGCACCGTGGCACCAGGCGTCATTACAGTCGTATTTATGCCTGGTGCACTTCCCAGCACGGCAGCGAGATTGAATAAAGGATTTGCAGTCGCTATTTGCTCCTCACACTTGGCCTCAGTGGCCGCTTGTTCACGCTTTATTTTCTCAGGCTCACATGAAGTAGCTCTGCGGCGTCATCCTCCTCGTCATCGCCATTGTCGTTGTCATCATCATCATCGTCACCACCGGCATGGTCTTCATCTTGCCTGTCCTGGTCTCCACTTTCTGTAGATGTCGGTCAATAATAGGGTGTGACACGGGTAACCCCTGGGTGGGATTTCCCGAAACCGCACCCGCACCCGTCAAAACCGCACCCGAATGGTTTCAGGTGTGGTTAAACCGTAAGTGTTCACGGTTTTTTTTTTAACCGCGGTTTCCTCACGGTTTTTTGCGGTTTTATAGACCCACGGGTGTATCAAGCAATAATATTAAAAAAAAACACGGCCATAAGGGCACGCAAAGAAACTACATAGATACATGACCCCCCAGGCTTCCCAACAAGTGTGCAATCTGTGAGTGCGCAGGCAGCTGTGCGTGCGGCGTACGGGCGTGTGTGCGTGCGACATGCGTGCGGTGTGCGGTGTGGCATGCGTGAGTCGTGCGGCATGTGGGCGTGCGGACGTCGTGCGGGTGTGCGGACGTCGTGCGGGCGTTGTGCAGGCGTGCGGGCGTTGTGCGGGCGTTGTGCGGGCGTTGTGCGGGCATCGTGCAGGCGTCATGCGGGCGTGCAGGCGTCGTGCGAGCGTGTGGGTGTCGTGTGGGCGTGCAGGCGTCATGCGAGCATGCGAGCGGCGTGCGATCTGCCAGCGGGTGGGCGATCAGCGGGCGTGCGGGCGTGCAGGCGGCGTGCGATCTGCCAGCGGGTGGGCGGTGTGCGGGCGGATGGGCGACCGCGATTGGAGGCGGCATGGTGGTAGGGCGGCGGCATGGTGATAGGCAGCGCAGCCCCTCCAGCTCGCAGGTGAAGCGAGGGAGGGGGGCGAGAGGGACAAGATCTGTTATTCACAATAAAAGGCATACAAGATTATCACAACTACAAATTGCTAAAAAGTCCTATTTGCTCCTCTTTTCTGACACAGCAGCTACCACATCATCGAAGACCACAAGGTTATGCCACGCCCATGAGCCAAAGCAGAGAAATGCTCGAATTGAGGATGGAGTGAGGCTGTTGCGAGTGAACGGGAGAAGGTGACGCCCTTGTGAGAAAATGCGTTCTACAGAGGTAGAGGTGGCTAGTTATTATATCAGCGTCGTCGTCATGTCATTATGTACCACACGTACCAGGAATGCTCAAGTAGTCCAGGGCCATCCGGTGAAGGTTCGGATAGACATGTTGGTTGTCCACCCACCACTTCAAGGGATCCTTGACATTCTCGACAGGGAGCTTGAGGTATTCCTGGATCTCGCTCGCACGGGGAGCAGTGGTAACTGAGAGGTCACCGAAGGACGCAAACCCACTATCGTTCTTCGACCTCGATTTTTTTTTGGGCGTTGTGTTGGTTTCATTGTCAACTGCCACCTCGTACTTTGCACCGTACTCCTCTTGCACCAGACTTTCTGCTCGTTCGATCCACTCTTCCTCCCACTCCTGATTACGGAAATATTCGAGTTTCATGCCGGGGTGTAGTACCATGGCAATACGGTATACAGTCGATGAGTCGGTGAGCGAATAGTACCGGTCCATTTTCTTGCGTGCGAGTCTCATGGCCGCTGTGAGGGACGGGTGGTAAGCTTTCCCAGTTTGTTGGTTGAGGCCATTAGTTATACGGTCCATAGCGGGAATGACGGCAGCAACGCTGGCCGAGTCTTGGGAGAAAAAGAGCGTCGCATTCTTGTATTGCTACGGAAGGGGGTTATTAGTATAGGTTGACAACATTTTCAGACACTTACGAGTAAGACCGCAACGAGATCTTCAGCGATAGTCCACTCCTCCATTTCCAGCTCAAACTTCCGGAGCTTGAGGGATTTGTCAGCGGTCATGGCATCGATGATGGTGCGATACTTGACTGCGAAGGCGAGCATATAATATGTGGAGTTCCAACGAGTGACAACATCACGAGGGGGGACGCATGGCTTGAGCTTGAACTCTTGGCAGTAACGACGCCATGCGGGGAGGGCGATAGTGGTTGACCGTACAATTGCGAAAGAAAGTTGGCAGAGCTGTTGGATATGGATCAATGAGATGTTACACGTCGATAAATTAAATGCGCACCTTCGTTACCGTTTCGCGGACAGCAGCCGTATCAGTCAGAAAATCTTCGCGTGCTTCTGCATCCAGGGTGTCCAACTCATCGATGCCATCATCCACGTCATCACCGTCATATACGTCTGGAGAAACTAGCAGGTCCTCGTCTTCACCTTCGCCTTTGTCTTCGTCATCTTCGTCTTCATCTTCGTCAAGGTCCGAGTCCATGAGATCGTCTATATCATCAATGTCGCCACATTTGGTTGTCTTGTCCAACCCAATGTTGAAAGGACGAAGGAGGGTTTTCGCGGAGAGTTGCAAGGTGTGGTTGAAGCAATGGACGCGGTGCTCCAGCACAAATGAGTTGGGCAAGTTGGCGAGAGTCTCCCCTTGTGTGTCGTTCGACGTCGCATTGTCAGCATTCATAGCAAGGATCTGTAGAAATGATAAGTTCGAATGCATGAGATTAGACGACAAACTTACCCGGTCTTGAAGATTAAATGTCTTGAGCATATTCTGAAATGCCTTTGCCAACGCCACGCCAGTGTGAGACTCAGGAACCTCGACAATATCCAGTAGAAAAGCCAGCATGGTCCCATTGTGCTTGAGGTGCACAATCCATGCGACAAATGCACAGTGGTTGGGCGACGTCCATGCATCAGTTGAAAAGTGGACACGCCCTGGGTAATCTTGAAGGAGTTTGATGATACGTCCACGGCACTTCACATAAGCCGCCTTGACATCGCGTCAAACGGTGTTTGGAGATGGGACCTTGAGGTGGGGGTGTCCCGTTGTGAAGAGGTTGATGAGCTCAGGATCAGAGACGATGGTTGCTGGGCGATGGCTTTCAGCTATCCACTTCGCGATGTGGGCGCTGATGTACATGAGTTGAAGAAAGGTCCTCATAAAGATTGTGCACTTACCGGAACTCGGGGTTTGAGTGTGCACGAGTAGAGTGTTTAACAGGCCGTTGTCCCTGACGCGCAAAAGCACTGAAGATATCACCACTCTGGCTGGTACCAGACTCCCCCTTTAGAGCCAGATTGACGGCATCCTCGCCGAAGCAGCTAACTGCGTGTGACTTGAGGTTGCCAGTCGAGGACCTGTTGGTTTTGTCTTGATAGCGCCGAACGCCTCGCTGGCAATTCTTCGCAGCACAATAAAAGAAATGGGAGATGCGGCCATCATTGTGTATCTCGATCTTTACGTTGGGTTTGAAGAATGAATATAATGCAGACCTCCAGGTTAACTTGGCCGCCGCTGTGAATTGAAATGAGTGAGATCGCAAGGAAAGGATAATACTGGACGCACCAAGTTGTTTCTTAAGGACATCCATCTCATCATCATCATCATCATCAGACCCGATCTGGATCACCTCTCGTGATGCGTTGCTGGCTCAATCTTCGGTAGACAGGCCATCCTCCAGGTCAGTGAAGACTGAAGTAGATGGTGTGGGTTTGGCCCGTTTGATGGGCCGAACGATGCCTTCATCGATAGGCCTGACGCCACACCGGATTGACTTTGTACTAGATCTAGCTGCACTGGATACAGTGGATGGCGTAGATCGGGCCGATGAGCATGAGGAGTTCGCCGGAGACTGTGTCGAAGTGCGAGGCATGAGTAGGGTGAGAGAAGGAGGAGGGATTCTTCTGACCTTTAAATGGCCAAGCCAGATCTGGATAGATTTGATTTTTTCGTCGTCAATCTCATGTTCCTCAACGAAGTGGAATGAGCCCATGATGATCATAACGATTGAAGCTCCAGTTCTTGGATCTGAAACTTGGATAGATTGAGTAAGTGAAAATTTCTCACGAAACTGGTAAACAAACCTCTGGGATCAAAACCACAATTTAGTTCCCACAGGGCCACAGAAGCTACAAAATATATATTCAGTGTGAGCTAAACCTGTAAACTGTGAGTAACAAAAACCCAAACCTGTGAGAGTAAAAACCGTAACCCGTGGAGTATGGGTACGGTTTTGGCTCGGGTGTGAAATCCCAACACCGCACCCGCACCCGTGACAAACCGTGACCAAAAACCGCGGTGTCACCCGAACCTGTGTCACGCCCTACTGGCTAGCAGGGTCTAGCGTGTGGTATGGAGTGAAGTGACGGTGAGAGGGGGGATTTAGACAACAAGAACCAGGCTGATATCAACCAAGCCCTCGCAGCGACTTGCGCTCAGAAAGGTGGACAAGTGGGAGAAGTGCCAGGTTTATCCAGGGTCTCCCAGCAGTCTGGGTCTGAAGCAGGCCTTTGTGTTCTCTAAAAACCAGAGCAGCATGTTGGTGCGTCCAGCGTTCTGCAGTACTCCACTCAAGCCCTTGATCGGTCGACCAGTTCGGTCGTCGAAGTCGAAGCGTGGGGTGGCCGAGCACGCCGCATTGTAGCGAGGGCAGTCAAACACGACGTGGTTAGGGCATGACACGGGTTTTTGCTGATTTGTTTTCCCACGGTCCCTGGAAGGTCAAGTTTTGGACAAAATTCTTAGTTGAGGAGTGAAACTGATAGAGAATTGATTGAGCTATATCTCCACCAAATCTCAACCAATTTGGATGATTATTGGTGTGTCAGGAAGCAAAACACTGTGGAAAATCGTGCAGTTTCTCAACCCGTATGGTTTTTCACAATGTTTTGCTTCCTGACACACCAATAATCATCCAAATTGGTTGAGATTTGGTGGAGATATAGCTCAATCAATTCTCTATCAGTTTCACTCCTCAACTAAGAATTTCGTCCAAAACTTGACCTTCCAGGGACCGTGGGAAAAAATTTAAGCCAAAACCTGTGTCATGCCCTAGACGTGGTTGACTGTTTGTGGGTCGAAACCGCATTCACATGCAGAGGAAATGGCACGCTCTTCGTGGAAGCGTTGAGCATATTGGCCGGTGAAGGTGTGCCCATGTCGCCTAGGCTCTACAGCCCGCTGAGTCAATCTGGTCAATCCGGTTCTCTGGCCTCAATCGGCCGTGTAGTAAGGTCTACTCATATATCACGACTTACCTAAGCGAGTCTTTTCTTTTTTCTGTTTCCCCCTCATTTCCTCATTCGTTCCCGCTCACTCCTGCACACTCGCTCCTGCCCACACTCGCTCCTGCTAATATTTGCTCTTGTACAACGTCTAATGGCTCGTATACGTCGTCTGCATCCTCCCCCCTCCCAATGTGTCCCGAGGGCGACGTTCCGGTGCGTACCTAGAATGACGGCGAAGGGATACCCTTATAGTAAGTAGGCAACACAATAAATGAGGTTTGTTATTAACATCTGCCTTGTCTTTCCTATGGCAGCTACGCCTCATACCAGCATGTCTTTGGAGGAACAAGCGGAGTTCCTGGCGACGCACTGGATGAGCGTCAAACAGCTCAAAGATGCTGGTGAGGTTTGATCTGTTTAACCCTAGGAATGATTCACATTGCAGCTCTCAGACGTACCATGCAAGAAAGGTTCGTTCACCAAACAGGAGGTAGGAAAGATCCAAGCTGCAATTGAGATGTACCAGAAAGTGCATATCCCTTCAAGGTTGGTTTGTTTCAGCCATGCACCTACCACTATACAGGAAAACGACTTAGATGACGAGCAGTTGGACGACCTCATTCACTCTGCCAAGCCTGCTAAAGGGTTTTGGAGCTATGTTGGTCCGTGTTTACAGCTAGCACACCATTGACTTGTAAAATATACCATATACCGTCTCAGCCTGTGCTGTGCCCCAGAGGGGGGTAAAATCGATATTTTACCATGTTCGGCGTGCGCGTGACTGCCTTGGAAAGGCAGGGAAGTGGAGTGCAGCAGAGGACAAGCAGCTGCACAAGTAAGACGTCTTCTCAATATATAGACTATTACCTGATCCCCCAACCCAGAGCTGT
>QLOZ01003101.1:0-12683 GCA_003314065.1 Lactarius sp. MG50 | reverse complement strand
GGATGTGAGTGCCTGTGCTTGCTCGCTCGCTCGGTTTCACCCCTGCTGACACCCCGCGTCCTCTGCCCTCCAGAAAGTGAGTGCCTGTGCTTGCTAGCTCTGTTTCACCCCTGCTCACTCCCTGCATCTCCACCTTGCAGACTGTGGGTGCCCTTTGCATATAACCAATCGATCACTCCTCTTATTCAATTATCAGGTAAACCATATTATGTCACTGCCAATTATCAAACAGGTGATGTTCTCATATTATTGTTATATCATCAAGCTCCTGATACACATGTCTTTCTAGTTTTCTTCTGGCAAGAAACATCATCTCATACTTGGTAGTTGTTTTTATTCCTGTTGCCACTATATCTTAACTTTGTGCCAGCTATCATTATCATCTTGAAGCATGCTACCACTCTAAATGTTTCTGGCACTTTGCAGGTGTCAGCTCTCAATCAAGCAGAGTTAGACTATCAAAAGTCAAACATTGGCTTGCAAGTTGCCCAACACTTTACTGCAGCTCCTCAGGAGTATTTTGTTCAGGACTTTGTAGACTTTATTGTTAAGCACCCCATCTTTCCTAATGTGAACTCATGACTCCATGGCTGCTGCACCTGAGCACCATGACCATGTATCCAATATTAGAATAGTCTGACTGTTGGTTGACTGAAGTCTCCATTTGAAAGTTTGCACAGTAATACAAGAACCATCTCCAGTGTTAACATATCTTTCTCAAATTTATGAATGATGCTGTCCCACCTGCAGTACCTTGATGGTATAGATGCCATACCCTCTCAGCCAGACTTTATTGACTTGAGGATTATCAACTGCCATGACCTTCTCTCATCCCAGACAACTACAATAGATGACATTCCAGAGGATGTTCTTTTGGAGGTTTTTGACACTTTTTGACTTGAACATCACAGAGACCTCATACTATTACTATCACTACCAGTATCGGAGTCTCCTGAGTCCTGACTGTCTGCATGCTTGCTTGACGAGCTGTCTAGAGCCCACTGTACCATATCCTTTCGGCTGTGCTGCATACACTGTCTCAAAAGTCTGCACCCTTCGTGTACTCACTGCTGCACTCGTCGCCCATAATTCAGGCACCACCCCTCCTTCAGCGCCAAGCACGCCACTTCAAAAAAAAAATTGCATCAGGCTTCGAGTTTTTGAGGAGACCATAAGTCTTAATATGGCAGAGTACGAGGCAGGGCTGACGACGGCCACGAGGCCAGGCAGCCTGTCCATTTATGCGGATTGTGCGATCATCAGACACCCTGGGCCACGCTTCCAGGGGTCAGGGGACATGCGTGTCCATCGCGTGTGGGCTCAATCGGTACCGGTGACCCCCCAAAGCGAGCTCTTATGTCAAAGAAGTTTGTCCTCTTTTTTCTGTTTATGCATCATAATTATGCCAAATAGATGGTTACACGGTTGTTTGGACAACAGAACGTCAAGGACAACCACCCGTTACAACACGGCTAGCCAGGGGGCCAGGGCAGTAGGGGCGAGGTATGATGGTATATACATGTTAGTTTAGATAAGTGACTTTTGTCTGTGAATAACTGTAATGCTACATTGCGGGAAATCAATCCCACATCTTACCAGGCGGTCATATATGCGTGAGTGCGTCAATATCATCAGGCGAAATCAAGTGGTGGTGAAGAGGACCAATCAAGAATAGTAAAAGGCATCGCGAATGGCGCGCATAAAGCCCACGCGGTGCTTGTGCTGGGCAATGCCCATGGCACGCCGCGTGAGGGATGTGCCGCGCTTATTGAGTCTGCAGATCGCTTTCGACGAGGACGGCGACGACGTCGACTGCGCTCCGCTCGTGGACGTCGGCTTGTTCCCTTTAGTCGTGCCTGAGCCCTTCGTCGCAGTCGCCGCGGGTGAGCTCGAACCCGCGTCGGATGGGGTCCCACTGGATGCCGAGGCGAGGTTGGACAAGGGCGGGCCGGGGAAAGTGTAGGCCGCGGTGTCATCGTACACGTTCGGGTCGTAGATGCCCGGGTCGTTGTCGTTGTACGCGCCCGGAAAGGACACCGTCTGGTCGGGGGTACCAGTCTGCGAGCCGCCGACGAGGATCTGCGTGCAGGACGGGTAGAACTCGGCGCCGCCTTGGGTCACGGCGAGGTGTAGCGCAATGATCTCGTGACGGACGAGGTAGCCGCCAGGGGCGACCTGCGTGGGGAGCGTCACTGCGATGGGTTGTTCATTCACTGTCGGGGTTTCGCGCTCGAGCGTTAGTAAGTGTGTATGCGATCTTTGGGGGAGGGGAAGAAGGGATCTTCTACGCACTGACGTCCTTTTGGTACCAAGCGGACCCGTCTGGCTTCTTGCCGAGTTGGTCAATTTTGAACCACTTGGCAGTTGAACCGTTGAACTTGTCGCAGGTGCTGGTGTCGCACGCAGCCATATAAGTCATGATTGGGCCGGTATTGTGCGGCCACTGCAGCCCAACGACGCGACGGTAGTTAGCGAGGAGTGCGAAGAAGGCCGAGAAAGCAACTCACGTTTTGCCCACCAGGGTTGCCCCAAAAAAACTGGATGACAGAGCCAGGATTCGCGGGCACAACCATGGTGGCTAGCTGGGCGGCCAGTCCGCAGTTCAGGTATGGGTTGTTCGCACCCTTGACGGGGCCAATATCAGCGATCTGGCGAATGGGACTATCTGTGGGTTGCGCGTTGGGAATGTTGCCAGTGTAGGTTGTGTCGTCTATTACGACTTTTGTGACAATGCCGTGGGCGGTAGCAGAAGGAAGAAAAGCTAAGATTGGGGAGAGGACGAAGAGAACGTGAGGAAGCATGAGGGATAGATTTGTTATGGTCGAATCGTGTGCCCGCCCTCTTCCCCCTGGACCCTTTGGACCCTTTATTGAAGAAACGAGGACGAGTGTTATATCCTCGGCTCATGGTGTATTCGAACCTACCACGTGGTTGTCCTAAATTTAAACTGTGCTGGTTAAAGTAGACATCTTAACTTACCCATCACGGGATGTCCCGCGCCGCCAACACGATTGACTCGACGATGATCTGGCTCCGTTATTTTTTGCCTCATGTACTGTACGTGTATGTGGTGATATAGCACCCCTGCGAGAAAGACTTTGTTTCTAGAGAGCAAGTGAAGGATAAGAAGAACATGAACCCTTCCGTCACGCCACACTTTCATGCATGGTTCTCGTTCACCTGCTCCCTTCATTCACTCATAAACTCATAGAATGTACTCATGTATCTCCTCTCAGGCACGTTCACGACAGCACGCTTACCCTCCGCACAGCCCACTCTCCCGGATCAAGGCTTCTATAAGGTGTCGCTTCTAACAATGATGAGTTATATATCGGAAAATTTCTCGCCTTCCCACTGTTCACTCGTCCAAAGGCCGTATCTGCTTGCCCCATTGGCTGCTGCGGGTGAAGATGATCGTGACCTTCAAAGTCTTTCCCCATTCCCCTCGAGAAGTAAGAGGTCGCCCCTCGTGATTTTACCGACCACTAGGTCTAGTGACGCGTATGCTGCACGTCCTCAGCCTGGCCCTGTGATATCTCAACTCTACGACACTTTCACAGCCAGCTGCACTCGTACTGCCGTCTTACGTGTTTGGCAACTTGCCCGCATACCATCCACACTCACTGACCTGTGCCGAGAGGAGAACAAATGGAACTCAGGACTAACGGGACATCATGGAATGTATGCAGCTCGGGCGTGTCCGATGTTACGGTGTCTAGCTCATTTCTCACCAGTGGCGCGATGGACGCGAGGATGTCCTGCATGAATCGGACGACCGCGAGGCATGGACTGCTTGGCTGACTGCAAAGGATCTGGCCTCAACATATGACTGATCCACCCCTTCGACCTTCTCCTTGCGCCTGAGGTCTTCCGCGCCCAGTACTTTGGTTCTACATTTCTCCCGACATTTCTAGCCTTTTCCGATGGATGCGACCCTGAAAGGCGCAACTTAATGCGCGCAAAATTGCCCACTGCACACGTCCCTGGTGGTCTTGTCTCCCCCGCATTCCTACCTATCACCCGGGTGCCACTGACCGAAGCGCAAGCACGGCAAGATAGAGCAGTCCCAGATACAAATCCGTGGTTACGGCGCCGACTTTGTCAATTCTCGTGCCCAAAGCCACGCTACCTCCTCATTCAGACCTTCATAAAAGTCCCACATGCGAGCGTATCCCAAGACGGAAGTCAGTGCGTTGTTGCCGCGTCTGTGTTTCTACTGTTTACCACATCCCTCGTGTCACATATCCTTTGTATAGCGGGGTTCCATCCTCCGCGCATCTTGGATTTCTAATGCGGGGCTCGCTGCCATGTGCCACTCGCCCAGCTCCGAAGCCAAGTCTACGGATCCGTGCGCCGCGTGGCGACTCAGAGGTTCCCCGCTTCCCGCGTAGTATATACAGGCCGCGGAATAATCCCCACCTTGAAACCTGAAACCTGATGGAATAATGAGTCATGCATATGCATCCGCTCACTCGCTCCAAGCGGCGCAACAACACTTAGCCGGCCATTGTCACGTGGGTGATGTGCGAACGCAGCGTGACCGTGCCTCTTGTCTTACCTCGTCTGATCTTTCTTTCGTCATCTTCTTTTCCTCACTTGTCTGCGTTTCCCCCTAGATGAGGACTTTCCTCCCGCTCCAAGGATCATTGCTAGCAGACCCAGCTCGGTAAGGTTGTGGCGTGGACACCTCAGATTTCTTATGCAGGCTCTCTTTGCGGTCGGGTGGAGTCGCTCATCCATTCTACGCATACGTGCAAGCTCAAAAACAAATAGAACGCCCATACAAGCCCACGCAGGAGGGTGGCAATGCCGCTGTTACGTATCAGTAGCAGGCGCGCGCACATAGGCAGTTAGTCCTCCCACGTCCCTCCACCCGTCTCACTTTTGTTCTTCCCAGGCAAGTCTCAATGAGGCGTTTCTCGTAGGCAAGAACAAGTTGAGCAGCCGGCGCTGCGGGATAGCTCACATCCGAACCGTCCAATATGTTGTGCCGGCCTACCCCAGGCGAACATGGCTATCACACCCTCCGTATATGCGTTGCAGCTCGTCGCAGACACCACTGCGCTGCAGGAAGAACTGCCGACGGTCAATACCATGTCAGGGCGTGGGCCGACATCAAGTGTAGTACCTCGCCTGGCTGGCAGAGATCAGCCTTGCCACAGGGTTTGTCGGGTTTCTGCCGCGGCTGTGCCCCCTTAGGAAGCTATAGTGGTCCCATTGATCCCGGGGGTGTGAGGATTGGGTGAACCCTGGTGGATGACAACCTCGTGAGTCGTGACGCGGTGCCTTCTTGCCCGGGTCTGGGCTGTCTCACGCCCTTCAAGAGGTAGTGAACAACTTGGAACTCCCAATTTGCCTCGCTTACCGTCATGGCTACTGGTAGATATGTACGCATCTTTATAGCACTGCAGACTGTAATAAACGTCGAGTTAAGAAACAAGAATGTCCATTTGACAGTGCGAATACCAGGGAACAAAAACAGCCAACCTAGACAGCGCACTGAGCGCAGCTCAGACACAGCACTCTGCGTTCTCATACACGAATCGATAGTAGGCTCGTATATCTTGCGCGAAAAGGGGCCCAATCACATATCAAGAGACCATCATCGATTATGCTCCGTAGTGTACGAAGTTTACCCAACGTTCTAGACTTACTCGCCTCTCCTCAGCCTCTGCACCGAATCCCGAAGGGCCTTCGCCGACCTCTTATATCTTCATCTTCGCTCAAGAACGTCGATTAGTAGAAATGTTCAGCCAGATCTCGTCCATCCATATCACCGCGTAGACGTACTGTATAGGTATGATATTGATGCTGAAGAGCTACTTACGCGCAGACGTCACAACTCAACCTGGTTCCCTTCAGCTCGACGTGCTGTATTCCATGGAACCGTTCTAAGGTAAAATCTGGCGTGTCTCTGTGGTGCGAACAGAGTTTAATATATTATATAAAGGGGGTCATGCCAGTGGCGGCTAATCAAAGCAATAGGTGTTTCAAGCAGCAAAAAGTGGCAATATATGCAGAGGTTAGACAACGAACGCTAGCAGAATGGAGAGTAAAGTGCACTTATCAATATCCGTTGACCTGGGTTAGTGGCCACTACCCTCACCCACCCTACCCCCCTCTTACTCATAGTGGACAGTGACCGAGTGATCGGAAAGCTGGCGCGCAGCGACAAACGGCTCTACAACTTCCTGCACGGACGGCTGCATTCCCATCAGGTAAAGATTGCGTAGTGCAGGCAACACTTCTACGGCCCATTCCCCGGTGAGATCGTTCAGTGCTGGCATGACGAACGGCTGCAGATACTTGGAAATACGTAACGTCTCCACAACAGGAAAGAGGTGTAAAAGTTCCAGCCATTGCATGCCGTCCATGTCGTCTTGATCGTCTGGCTTCAAGGGATAACTGTCGTTGATGTGGAGTCGTTCCACACCGGAGAACATAGGCAAGAACGGGCGGTATATCTGGGCTATGGACGAAACTTGCCAATCTAACTCTTTGCATGAGACTTGCAACATGAGGTATTGGCGACCAGCAGATGGATTATATGGCCTTTGTGGTTGGGGAGCAAGGATGGCGGCGACTGTATGGTTGCCAAAAATCAGTGTTGCTTGATCGAATAGTTTGAGTTTCTCTACACGACCAATGAACCAAGGAAGTAGTCGAACGTCAATAATGAGCTGATTAAAGAATGTTATATCAGCCAATCTGAGATGGGGTGCGTCAATTCGAGCCACGAAGTCCTCCAAGTACTCGCTCACGCCTCGAAACTGAAACTCGGCGAGGGTGGGGAGGATAGCACGTGTCAGCTGAGGGGAACGTCGGCTTCTCTGATCGGGGTAGGAACTCGGGGATCGGAACTCGATGGTAAGGATTTGGAGGTTGATCAATGTGGACAAGCATGTTGCCATCGCTTCGGGTGAAATGTACCCGGTATTTGGTATCCGCTCAAGTCGAACTTCGGTAAGGTCCCCGGCAGACGAAAGAAGTTTGGGTAATGTCGGAAATGGGATGCCCTCCAAACGGAAAAGTTGTAGATATGGGGCGGATCCACCCAAGAAAGCACCGGGAAGTACTGGTGCCATGTCATCGTTCGACCCAACGCCAAGTTGAATACATTTGAGCGTCAGAAATGGTTCCTGCATCGTTGTGACCAATTGAGCCAATAACCGACTTGTTAGGCCCAAGAGCCGAATCCAGGATACGCGGTCATGATGCTCGAGTACAGCAACGAGGTTATCCCCGTCCTCAGGAGGGGGGCGTACTGGTGGTCTGAAGTCAGGCCAGTTGTCTACGATGATGGGCAAGGTTGGCCAGATAGCCATGGTCTCCCTCACAGGTGTTCTTGGTGTGCAGCGAAGTCGCAGTTCCAAACGGTGCGGTGATGCAAACATTATGTATCGCCATCTTCGGCACACGTGCAATAGCCATCTCCAATGCCAGGTAGATATCCGTGGATGCTGAGCTATGAATCGATAGAAATCGAATATTTCCAAGAGGACATTATCGGGAAGCGTTTCGATTGTCACATGTCGGGAAACCTGACCTTTGCTACCAAGTCAGCAATCATTTGTAAGCAGTCTCGGCGTGTTTAAACCACTGGCGTACCTCTATCCTCTTCTTTATCCGATCCCTTCCAGCGACGTACAACATGATTTATCACCACCGATCCCAGAGAATGGTTATCCATCGGCATTGCGGAAGGAATATAGAATGACTAGGTAGTGATATCGCTTGGTTGGGTCGAGAGGGAGTGGGTCGTCGAGCGCGCCTAATCGGAGGTTAGTCAGCGCTCAGTCAGTCTATGACAGCTCTGACTGTGGGGACGGAAGACTTAACACTTGAAGGCTACCTTGGGGTAACGTCGTCGTCGTCAAGCTGCAGGATCACGGATGTTCTACACACCCCTCCAACTGAATTTGGCCTCATGGTAAATGCATGTATCCCCGACACCGCCACAGGAGGGATGGCAACCGGCCACATTACAGTACTAGCACTGAATATCATCCTTTCTGCGGACATGGTGGGCCGCAACCTGTGGAACCCACACCCGTGTGAACGCGGGGAAGAGGGCGGTGACCGGCTACGCCACATAGCGCTGGTGAAACCAAGGTCAGCGTGTCCGCTGCCCCTGTAATCGCTCACGCAGCACCCTCTAGCACTGCCCTCAAAATCGCTAACTTCGGCACGACCTTGGCACCTCGGTGCGCCATCAGACCATCGCCTCCTCACCCTCTGCCTTGCTCACATGCCACAATGCCACCACTTGCCTTGCTTGTTTCTCTATTCTTTCTAGGTACCTTGCTGCCTCGTACAGCGCCTATTTCTTTCTTTGCGCCTCGGTCTGTCACGTGCCTCGTATTCTACGTTCACACCCATCTCCTATCGTGCCCTGTCTACAAGTTGCGGCGGCGCCCCGTGATGATCTACTAAGAACATACCCACTATACAAACCTTTCTGATACGTACTTCACCTTACTTTCCGGTTCTGAGCTCTCATCTCCTGTGTTCCCATACCCTCCTGTGCGGGCGTCGTGCCCTTCCCTGCCTCTGTGTCTCACCAGGTTCGTACTATTACTTCCTACTCCGTACTCTACGTTTCTGGGCCACGCGAAACTGTGTTTCTAGAAGTATTTAAAGTCTTTGTCTTGTGGAATAGAAGGGCAAGCAAACAGCTGTCTAGAGATCTCGCGAACCCCATTAATTCTAAGGCCTTGTGTGTGAAATCTCCCTAAACTCCTCTAAAACCCCGCAAGCATGGAGTACGGGACCCCCTCGCCACTTGGTATCTCTGCCGTGCCATTTCTCCCCCTTCCTTCCCTCCCTGCTAGTCTAAGGGGAGGAGAGAAGGTGGAGATGAGGGACCGGATGTAGTACCGCCAGTGATAGTGGTGACCGTAATCCCTTGGCTGTCGGTCGATGAATGGTTCAGACGGCGCTCATAAACCCCGGTCCGGGGCATGACAAAGAGCGCACCCGCCTTGGCGGGCCGAGGGGCCCGAGGGCTCGTATGGTATGATGCGGCTTCAAGTTGATCTCGGTGTTGATCTCCTGGTTATAGCCCCACTTACAAAGATTGGAATAGGTCCCTTGCCGCCCACTGGCATGAAATCTATCATGAACGCGATCACGGGGAAATGTTATTCCTACCCACAACTATGAGAGAAGAGGATCAGGAGTACGAGTGAACAGAAGGGAATACGAGACGACAACTTTTGATCAGTATATACTGAAAACTTTTGCGTTGCTGCGAATGCATTCTCAATCTATTGTTCTCCACACAGAATGAGCCATGCGATGATTGTCTGCTACCCTTCTCGTTCTCACACTATTCCCACTACGTCATCACCCCCGGGCCTTCCTTTCCGCGCTCTTCCTTCCGTTGAGCATTTACCTGGGTGTTGCTGTTCACTAGGAGAAGAGGTTGCGTCGACAGCTCGAGGGGCAATACTCCCCATACAGATACACATTTTATGTTCGATATAAATCATCTCCATTGCGTGCAGAAGGCATTTCAGGATGGCTCGCATATAAAGAACCTATCATACATCATAGTTAACAATACGAAATTTCGGTGGTTACAAAACAGAGTCATGGGGGAAGCTACATCGACATTTGATTTTCCAAGTATTCCATCACCAAATAACGAACTTGCTCGCTGATGCCATCTGCAGTCATGATTTGTTCACCCTGCACTGATATGCTATTGTGAATTTGTTGACGAGATCGCGATCGCTCGTAGGCCTCAAAGGCCTCTTGTAGCTCTGTCCAGGTCGCCAGAGGCTTGTTAGGTTGGAGCATGAAGTCAAATAGTTCTCTCATGACACCGATGAGATCCACAGTGTAAGCGATTAGGAGACGTTGAACCTCGGATCTAGCGATCGTTGATAAGTAGGTGTCAGGTCATACAGATGGGCAAGGTCACATACGCGTTTGTCAGAATAGCGGTCGAAAGCCATTGCACAAAGATGTATGACAAGCCTAGGATGGCGACGGGTGGCGCAATAGGAGCGGAGGCAGCAGTGACAAGGGTCACAAATTGAGAAATTATGTCAATGGTCGGACAACTGAGAGAAGCGTCAAAACTCGTCGGGTGAGATGTATCGGCACATACGTCGAGACATTGGGTGGGGCTTGAACATCTTGGACGAGGTGCAGCATCAGTTGGTTGAACTCTTCGCCGTTGAGAACCTAACAATGAGGATATAAATCGAGCGAGCATAACATAAAATGAAGGTAGTTTACCTCGCTCTTAAAGTTCCAACATCTGATGATGTCTTTGTGGACTTGCGCGAGGCAGGTGCGAAGCAAGATCTTTCCGATTCTAGGCACGCTACCTGCAAGGAGGCGACTGTAATCTAAGATACCGTTAGAGGCCGCGACGAGACAAACGCCTCAGACACATACAACTCATGCCCTTGCTTCCAGAGGGAAATCGACGTGAGTAAATGTCATGACTTCCAAATGGTTGGATGAACCTACGTGACGCAAGCATTGATTTTGACCGGGAGACTTGCCCGTTGAGCTATCGCCCACATTATCCAGGCCTCTTCATTGAGTCGTTCTTCGACAATACTCCGGGTGACTTCCACGAGAGCTGAAACGTCCTCCTGATAGCCCGGACGAACTAGGAAGCAGTCAAGACCAGAATAAATAGTACAATGGCACGAATATACCTGAAACTTTGACATAACGCGGCATCGGGACCCCGAGGCGATTTATCGTGCTCTGGAGAGAGTTGACACATATTTGAAACGCTTCCCCGGCCTCCTCCTCGCTCTGGCGCTTAAGATCAGTACATTTACCATCCTCTTGTAACTCAGCCTCCTTCGTCCTTATGAGTTTGTCGTACTGAGTGAACACAATCACAACGGGAACTGATTGATAATCATTAGTCAATTACAAAAGTCAAATGAAATGGAAGGTCGATAACGCACTTTGAGTTCCAGATTCGCGATGAAGAAGTTGGAGTAACTTCTCGTCCCCTGTCTCAAACACACGACCCCCGGCCGTCGGCGTCTCTATACAAAGCCTGATAACGGTGAATGAAGGCTGGCAGGATCCAGGAGAAATATATGCACCACAGAGCATGGAGTCGTTCCTTGAGCTCGAGCTCTTGTTGTGATCGTTCCACAATAAATTGACGTACGGTCTCAAAAGCGGCGACATCTCCTGTTTCGAAGCCTTGAGAATCGTGTAGAACGAAATATCGGTTGTCTTCTGAGGTGAATTCTTGCTGGATATCCGCTTCTCCAGGTTTGAAGTGCGAAACATGCTACAGTACACCAACCGGGAACCGGTGGAGGTTAAGCCGCCACTGGCATTCGTCCGGTATAATGGCCTCTTACAGCCTCTTTTATACCGAATACACAGTTAATCAGCGATGACTTGCCAACACCAGACTGTGGTGGTTGATTGGTCCTTGATTGTACGAGACGAAACGACAAAAACTGACCCGACCGACCGACAGGATACGAAATCTAAATCCCATTGGTGAGTAAAAATGACCCGAGTTGTGGAAGCTGTACTGACCGCTGAACCGCCTGGATGATCTCCTCGATTGTGGGCACTGATTCCATGAGAAATGAAGTAGAGAGTACTGACCAGTGCGCTCAAGTCACCACCTCCCCTGCGACCATCTTAACATCATGGCGTCAACGAGGGCGTCAACGAGATTGACAGCTCGGCGGCAGGATTACAATTGACCGATAGCTATTGCCTACTATACTTAGGTTGACGTGAATGATGTGAAGTACTTGTCAAGGCGATGATTGGCCGATAGGAAGCCCGACGTGTGAAGACTTGCACGACCCATGACTTTCAGGCGTCGCCATTGGCCTGTAACAGACTTCTACAGTATCTCTATCTCTATATACAGGCGCGTGCGTCTCTGATCGGGCACCAAGTATTCTGTGCATGACGAGCAGGCTCGCAAGTTCGAGCCCATCGCACCGGTAGGCACCAATTACTCCGGTTGGGAAGGTCGATATTGCTGCCATACGCAGCGCGACAGTGCCCGCACCTCCCAAGCCTGCCGTACCTTCTGCTTCACATACCTCCGCAGGTATCTCTGCAGCAATGACCCCATCGGGTCCGACCTTCCGTACAACTACCGTTGGCAGCGCAGCCGCTGCTGTACGGGCACCTGAGCTGCACCAAATCCCACGGTCTCTGCTGCACCTCCCCTCCGCGCAGTCGATTCCTATGCCACGCCCTGCCGGGGCTTCCATCGGTAGGATGACATGGAGTGAGCGCCAGGGGCTCGCGAAGAGGCGTGCCAAGGAGGAAGAGTCAGCCAGCCGCATCGCTGCAGCCCCTCCACTCTCCCGAGCGCCACCATCTGTGGCATCTTCAGGAAGATGGGGCGCTGCAACTAGCGTTGCCGCTACGGTCGGGGTCGCCGATATCTCTTGGGGATCCGGGCATGAGGCTGCACCTGACTAAGAGCCTGTGGTACGTGAATTCCTTCAAGGGGCATTTGATGGATGATACGCCGACTCCACCTCCGCCACCGGCGCCAGCCGTCCACCTGTTGCGTCGGAGCCCGAAGCTGAACTTGAACTTGAAGGGCCATCGCCCCTCCGGCTGCGCCTACACAGGCAATCTTTTTTCACCTCGGCTCAGACAAACACCGGTCTAAGGGGTTACTCGCAGTTGAGGCAACTGAGTGTGCATGGGCCTAC